>DVXP01000787.1:0-17821 GCA_018235645.1 Junonia grisea | reverse complement strand
ATTTACTCGTTGTCTCAGTTATAGAGGTAATTATGATGATAAATCGAAAGAACAAATCCCAGATATAGAGGCTTACCTCGTCCCACTAACAGAGGTAATTCAGTGCCAAAGTGTTGGGACCTCAGCATGAGTTCTAGTTATGAAGGTTTCTCACTTATCCAGGTCCCACTTAACCAAGTTTCACTGTATTAGTTAAAAACTTATTGAAGCATTAATAATATATTAATAATATTAAAATTGTGTAATATATAGAACGTTATAAGTATTCATATTATATTTAAATTATTTTCTATCAAAATTTACACAATATAAACAAAATTTTTTTTCTAAGACGCCTTTTAATATCAAAAAATAAATTATATAATGTAATCATACCAGTCGTTTGATTGTTTTTGATACTTTCGATTTTGTTTACATGTGTGCAAATTCTATGTAACGTGAAATATATAAAAATAAAAATTTATTGAATTTTGGTTAGTAAATAAGCTTTTTAGTAATGGTGCGTGGTAAAAAATGCAGCGGTGAGTCGACGTTAATTGTGTTAAAACGTATACGAGTAATATAAATACGGTATGTTCGTTCCACATGATAGGTGATAAAATAAAAATTAATTAAAGGGAATAAAGATGCATGTGCAGAAATACTTTGGAGTGTGCTATACTTTGATAGATTTTCTATGAAAAGTATCTTACCTTGTTTCAATTAAAATTAAATTTTATTATGAACTAAATAAAAAAAGTTTCTTTAAGATAAAAATGTGAGCATACTCAACTTTATCTTCAAAATTGTTGATTACATTTGTAACAAACATACATGCAAATAAATTAAAATGTTCGAAAAAAGTAATATAATACTTTTAAAAAATCGAAAACTTGATTTCTAAAAATTTAGAGGGCTTTTTTCCAAATAATAACAAACCAAAAATAATAACAATTTTCGACTGAAATAAAACATTATAAGGGCGTTTACACACCCAAACAATACATCTATAAGGGCAAGATATTTTCAACGCACATTGTATACGTGCGTAACTTATACGCACCTATCACTAGATACGTGCACATTCGTGTAGTACAAATGTCAAATTACGTGCTTATATGCTCAGTGTGTAAACTCCCTATATTTAAAATAAAAGTACTATAAGAACTGAAATGCCCGCCAATTTAACTTTAACCTCCATTCTAGGATCTCGTAATAAAAAATATATAAGAAAAATGATTATTTATACAAATTACCTGCTGTTCGAATAGTCCGGCGGGTATATCAGTATCGGCGATAGCATCGACGACGCCGTCCTAGTGATTGTTGGATTAGACCGCACCGTTTTAACCCTTGCACGGAAACAAATATATGCTTAGGCACACACCAAACAATGTTTAGACTTTTATGTGGAAGCGTTATGTTTTTAATGTATTCGCTTTCAATTTTGATATATTAAAAAAAAAAGTAAGAGTGTTTTGAGTTCCGGAAGTGTTTGGTTTGATGTTTTATTGTGTATCGTCTTGTCTTTGCTTTTTTATAAGAACTCAAATAGCAGTTATAGTTCGATCACAACCGCTGTACCGAGAGCCTTAGGAAAGCGTGGCGAGGCCATTGAAAAGAAGGGACTTCATAAAAGTTTGACAATGCAGGACAGATCTTACGATATTGGATCATACAATATTTTAAAGCTTTAAGGTACCACTGGCTTGTAAGCCCCGAATTTATAAAACACGCATACACGCAGGGAAGATAATTATTTAAATATCTGTCAAATATATTAGTTGATTAATAAATACAACTAAAAATACCTAGAAACGACAAGATCTAAAAAAAGTAAAACTATAATAATTCTAATTTAATAAAATTAATTTAATATTACAAATAAAAATAAATTTAAAAAATAACGATCATGGGATCATGAAATAAGGCACGATTCATCTTTATATATTAAATTAATGTATGTTTGATAAAGACCTTCTGATGCATACGATACTATTTGTCACAATGAGAATCGACGGCCGACTGAGGTTTCAGAGCGGCCGATACTCCCCCCTATCTCATACCCTAGGCGCGGTATAGCGATTGTGACCGAACTTTTAATATTTTATATGCTTTATTTGTTTCTTGTTAATTATTCTTCTAAAAGGATAGACCAAAAAACGTATGCGAATTGATTGTTATTGTTTAATAAGTGTAGAGAGCGTGCGATCAAAATCACAGTTATTAACTCTCTGTGTAAACATCACAAAAATGACGTTGAAACACTCAAAAAACGAGTGCACAAACATTTTCTTGTTAAAAACATAGAACAAAGACATAATCACATATTTATTCATAAAACCGTGGTATTGGAGTTATAAATGATAATGGTGTTTTGGAATATTAGTATAAAATGGTACGATATTTTTTGTACAGAATGGTCGTTTTCGAGTGAACTATGAGAATATGTAGTCCCATTGACCATATATTGCGTGACTTAAGACGAAATACATTAAAATATAACTATCACGACTAATTTAAACATAAACCCGTTACAGCAGTAGCTAATAAAATCATGCCAATAAATAGGTGATTATTTTGGATCAACTAAGTGATTTTAAATATAAAAATAAATCCATGCTTTTTAATCTTTTAAATCTAAGAGTGAGCAAATCTAGTGGTAAATGTTCGCTAAGTTTATATTATATAGGGTAAATAACTTACTCTATTTCCGGGGAACTGGGTAGATTTCCTGGTAGACTCGGTTCTGAGATTTTCTTTTGGGTGACCATTGGTCGAACTTTATCCGCAGGTACTGAGATACTGCGGCTGTAGTCAATACTATTGCCTAGACGACTGCTAGATTTCTTCTTTCTGAATTTATAAAGAGTTGTGTTTTAGTTAATAACTTTATTTGAAAAAAAAAAGTATAGAAAGAATTTGAGTGGATTGATTTGATTTTCTAAAGGATTATACTCTTTTCATTTCTACTTTTAGATAGTTAGCATAGGTTAACTATAAAAGAAAAACGCTAAGATATAATAAATGCATTGAAATTAATATCAACAAATACATTTCATTAATTCAACAAAACTTAAATGACATTTCTATTTAGTTTTTTAAAATCAAACCGGTATTTACATAAACATAACCTAAGTATTATGCATAGTACATAATAATAAATATACTAACTCGCATAAAAACGGATCTTCGAGCAACTCAGCAGCCGTGGCTCGTTTTTCAGGATCGGGTATGAAGCAACGCAGTATGAAATTTTTCGCCTTCTGTGACAATTCGCTCGGTATTTCCGGGTGCATTTTGTAATATCCAACCTTTAAAAAATATATCAAACTTTGAATGAGTAAATCGTGAATAATATTAATAAGTTTTATTTGTATTTGTATTGTTTGTATTTTTAATTGTTTTAATAAATAACTAATCAGCATTAACTAAAAAAATTGGTAGTAAAATGGTTAACACTCCAAATATTTCTACTATAATTCTCAATGACACATCCACAAGTTCTTGACTTAAGTTTACACTACAAAGCCTTATAATCCAAAGTACAAGCAGAAATAGAAAAGTCTACAGAAAGAAAAAAACATTCATATAATCGAAAAGAGAATTTTCTAGAAAATAGCCATAAGACTCACCTTGAATAAAGCAGCTTGAGGGGATCCCAACTCCATAAAGGGCGGATTTCCCGTAGCCATTTCTACCACCGTGCATCCCAAAGACCAAATATCAGCCTAGACAAAATACCAAACATGTACTAATCTACTAAGAAACACTATTAAAAAATATTTTCTAAAACCTGGGAAAGTCTAATCATATGACTACTTGAAGCAATAGGTAGCTATGTCTCATTGTTACCTCATATTAGAAGTTATTGTAACAACACTTATATAATAAAACAATGTAGAAACATTTCCGCATTAAGAGAAACAACAATTTTATTTTAAATGCACATTATTAATATTACTAATTCAGAATAACAAGTCATTTCATTTAAACTATAAGATAAATTATACAGACGTTCTCTATTCTCTATTGTAATTGTTAATTGTTAAAACAGTAGTGTTTGGTGCCAAAATTAATTTTAGAAATATATTTAAGAATAAAGTGTCTATTAAATATAGTTTGGCAACGCAACAACAAGATTATCTATTTTATATTTATAATAATGTATTATAATCAAATCGGAAGTACGATCATCCATAATAGTGATAAATTGTCGCATTTAACGATAGATATTTCAATCACTGCAAATTGTTTCCGTGCCAAATGTTGTTGCCAAAAGTAATTGAACTTGATGAAATTCAAATAGCCAATTTAAATATTTGTCGGTATACAGATTTTTTAAAAATAAAATAACCTTTTTAGAACAATATGTATAACTCCAGTATGGTTTTCTATGGTATATTGCTGTCTAAGTAACTATTGTTTGCACTTTTCTTTGCAGCAAAGAGATCTCCATACATACTTTGAAACCCCGTTGCATTCTTTTAAGGCACGTTTAGAATACGTCACAAATTGCGACATTAATGTCTGTACTTTTTATACTTGTACGGATTTTTTACAGAATGTTGATGCAACACTTACGTGTTTTTCATATTAAATTTTGCAATAGAGACACTGGTGTAGCGTCCTAGTCCTAGCGTACCTTTTATGCATGTTTAGGATATTAATTTTAATAATTAAGAATGTTTTAATAACCGTTGCCTACGACCTACGTCACAATAACCATTTGATTGGTTTGGCCTATACATTGATATATCATTCTCATTACCGACATCTTATATCTGACATCTAATATACTTTTTTCTACATTTTAATACATACCGGAGCACCATATCCCCTCTGCCCTTTATCTATGACCTCTGGCGCCATATATTGCAAAGTACCAGCGAAGGTCTCGGTAGATGGGCACAAGCCGGCCAAACGCTTTGATGTACCGAAATCTGATATTTTGACGACTCCACTATAGGTATTGACTAAGACGTTGTCCCCTTTGATGTCGCGGTGCACGATTTTCTGATCGTGTAGGTATTTTAGACCTGTGGAAAAAAGTTTGATAGTAAGCTTTTGTTTTTTGTTTAATTTTTATTTTTACTAAAAAATAAATCTAGTTAGATTTATAGTCTTGAACACAATAAGACTGTTTCGTCAGATTGATTTTTTTTAATAAAATTTTAGTAATAATTTCTCAAATGATTAATGATACTAATAAACAGATGCAAAAAAATAATGATCTGTAAACGAACTTTTTTTAACAAAAAAAAAAAAAAATAAAAATAGATGAATATTGAATATTGCAATTGCAATTATATTTAAATTATAATTATTTAACAATAACCTTCCAAAATCTGTTTAGTATAATAAGCAATAGTAGCTTCATTCTCTTTGAGAGGTCCCCATTTTGACCTCAATAGCGCCGATAAAGAACCTCCCGGAACTTGCTCCATGAAGATTTTGAAGTAGTTATCTTCTGATATTGATCCGAGATACTGAAATGAAATGAAAGTAATTGTTTTCAATTACAAATTGTTGATATAATGCCAATTATGTCAGAAGTCATATTTATAATTGGGACATGTTTTGAAATTTATCTGATATTGATCTTTTATAATATTTTAACATTCTAGAAATTACTACATAATTCAAAAAAATAAATTTCAAATATCATTTCAATATATGTATAAATTATTCTAATCTCTATTGCATGAAATTTTTCCTTGATTAGTGATTTATGACAAAACGACAGGTAAGACAATAATTTATAATGGTTGTTCCATTACATATTATTAAAATATTAATCATCTTAGTCACATACCTGTACAATATTCCTATGCCTCAGCTGTGAATGCAATAATATCTCCTCGTGCAAAGGCTGGACATCTCCTAAGTTTTTCTCGGGGATCTCTTTGACCGCTATTCTCACTTGAGTGTTGAGGTCTCTCGCTGCGTACACCACACCGTATGTTCCTTTACCGAGGACCACTCGTTTGTTGCAGTCGTCTAATTCGTATTCAAACTGGAATTGGTAAAAATAGTATATTGTAAGATGTAATGTCATATTGATTTCGATATTATATAGAATTTCAATGTTTAATGCATAAATGTACAATATTTTTATAACTGTATCTTGTGTTTTGTAAATTAGTATTATCTTTAAGCGTTAACACTTTTATGCTAGTTTTAATAACGCAAAACTACCTATTCATTTGCTACTAGTAACGTCTTTGATCATATACAATCAAAGTATGTGTAAATAAAACATATTTTTTTTATTTTATTTTAGAGGAAGTTCAAGTTTTCCGTAATACAATTTTTGGCGATTGTAGAAGGTATTGTAATATACCATAATGTTTTACAAGAAGTCATATTGCTTTATGTAATAGTTGAAAGCCCTCTTATGTTTTGATATAAACCATACTATACCTTTAGCTGATCTTGCATCACACTTGTGTCCAAATCAGCGACTTTTTCATGATCCGCAGTGAGCTCTCCGAGTAAATCGTGCAAGTGTTGACGAAAGGCTTGAGATGGTAGGAATATTTGGAAATCATCAGAATTTTCACTGACGTATAGGAATAGGCATCTTTCGTCGCGTTTGTATAAACTGAAATAAATAAATATAACTTCGGTACCAGCAAATAACAATAAGCATTTTCTAAGATTAGTTTCTTAGAGAGATAAAATAGAGGGTTGTCATTTTAAAGTCATGGATATTGACATTCCTAAAACATTTTCCATAGGTATCCCACAGGCATCCTGCGACTTGTTTTGTTTTTTAAATAAACATTAATAAATTTTAGCAGAGAAAGATCTTAACTGTCAGTCATACCAAGCAGAAAAAAATCATAATCTCACACAAAAGCCTAAATGGTCAGTCAGGCATACTGAAGTTAAACAAATCATTTTTCTAAATTATACTAAACCAATTTAAAATATAACTTTACCTATAAGTCCTTATCATATCCGAAGTGAATAGCCATCTATGCACCTGTCTACAGTCACCGCGCATCGAATCCAGGCATAAGTTGAATATCTCCACAGATTTTTGTTCCGCACCCATGTTCACATTTACATAGGAAGGCATGTACACTTTCGTTGTTTCTAGGATTACCACCTGGAATTATTTTATAATCATATTTTAGATAAATAGTTACAATATAATATGTTATTTTTCATACAAAGTTATTTACCCCTCTTTACCCTTTTAAAGGTTTTTAGATAAAGTCATTAGTGCAGAAGGAATGTTCCACATCTTTCCGGTGTTAGTTACGGTCAACTACAGTCAAATTTTTACATCAAAGTTAATTGTAATGACACAGTGCCTTTTATTTTTTTGTAAAGGATTAAAAAATATATTTTTTGGCATGTAAGTAAAGCTTGCGTTCTGTATTTACTTAACGGGTATATTGTTTCCTAAATAGCAAAGTTTGGACTTACAGGAAAGCGTATAATATTCTCACAGGTGCTTTTAGTTGCCTCGACGAAAAACTCCATCCAGAAAGAGAACACCTGTTGTTCTGGTGATGTTTCCTCACTCTTTTTTCTAAATCTGGAAAATAATAAATTATCTACTTGATATCGGGTTTTTACTATATACAATTTTTTGATAAAATATCAGTCAAACGAGAAGGCAAGTCATATGAAGTATAACCTTTACTACCGCTCAATGACACCAGCGGCGCAACAAATAAATTGACTGTTTAAAATGGTAAGTGATAAAAGAAAATAATCTTTCCTTCTGAATCTCTCATGCACCTTACGAAACAGATTTTTTACGTATGTTTCCCGTGAAAGTGAGTTTGTTTCAATTTCGTGCAAAGACGCATGACAAAGTATTTTTTTTTTTTTGGAATATGGCGGCAAACGAGCTGACAGATCACCTGATGAAAAGTGAATGCTACCACTATGGACATTTACAACACCAGAGGAGCTACAAAATGCGTTGCCGGTCTTTTAGGGAGAATGGATGAGGAATGAATGGGGAAAAGGTGGGGAATTGGGCCTCCGATACCCTCACTCACGCGGCGAAAAACGATGCAAGCGTCATTTTACACCGGTTTTCTGTAAGGCCGTGGTACCACTCCGGTAGAGCCGGCCCAGACTTGCAAATGCATTGCTCTTCCACGGTTACAACCTTATATTATAATCGAATTAAAATTAAACTAGTATTACAGTTAAATAGAAAGTTTACAATGAAATAAAATAAAGACAAACCTATCAATAAGCTCAATATTTCCTATAGTAGACTTCAGGTACCAGTTAGGCGGTTTCAACTTAAACATACACTCGGCCGCTTGTATCGCTTTCACGTAATCTTGAGCCAGTACTGATATCTCGAAAAACGTTGCGACATCCCAATAATCTTTTAGTGAAGAAAGACTGCCTTTTTTACCAATCAAATGATTGAGCACCATTCCTAAAATTCGCATAAATTTCAATTATTTTAAGATAGTTTAGATAGTAAAGATGCAAAAGTTATGTTTACAAATGTATATGTGTGAGAGTTATCATACATTAAAACTTACTGTATATTATGTTATACATAGTTATATTTAAATACAACTTACTTCAACTTGCTCTAAATCATATTAACATGACAAAGAAAATTCAAACATGGATGACAAGACAATATAGTTCACTAAGTCATTTGTGGTTTATTTCAACTTAAAAATAGTGCCAATACTTTTATAAGCACGATAACTTCACCACAAATACACCACAATGATAGCTTATGAATAAACTTAAAAACAAAATAATTGGACCACAACCAGACGAGATGAATGAAATATTGTAAAACATATTAAATTGCGAATTTTCCTTATGCAGTTGAATCGCTAATTAATTCAGACTTTATGGAGATTTTATAGCTACGGATTGAGTTCTGAGAAATGTTTTTTTAATGTATTTGCAGATAAAATATACCTATATGCTGGAGTTCTTGAGAATTCTTGAAGTCGTTCCCGGCTATTACTAGTAATGTCGCCAAATTAATACCGGCGTATTCATTCGGTTGAACTTCAAAACCTTGTCTGTACCTAAAGTAATAAAAAGTAATAATTTATACTTTTTGCAGCTTAGATCCTTAACAGTATACTAGAATCGACTTTTAAAATGAAAGCCTCTAATACGATTAAACATTGTGTATTTAAGGCGAAATTTTCGTCGATGAAACCGAAGGCTTTATTTTCATTATCATTTAATAAACAGTCAAAATCAAAAATTAAAATTTACCTAATAGCAAAAATATCATAAGTACTTATTCCTATATTTATTCAATTAAGTACAAAGTTATAAGTATTACACGGCTTATTTAACGTCAGTTATATTTTCAAACAAAAAAAAAGGATTTACTTACCAATGAATAGCGTTTGTCAAACTTTCCATATCACTATGTTGAGATTCTACAAATTTATCCTTGTATATTCGACCGCACAGACATAACATATCGGGGAATCTGTTTTCCTTCTTTTCCAATGCCTTTACGCATACTTTTAAAGCATTCTCCCTGTCACCTTCTTTATTTCTCCTGAAAACGATATTTAAATTAAACGATGCCCTTAATAGGAAAAAATAATGAAACTGAAAAATATATTATGCCTTATAATGCCTTACCTATTCATAGCAAAAGCGTACATAAACCTAATAATGGGCATATTGACATAATTCTTCCTGTTCATAATAGTTTTCAGATCATCAACAATTTGTACTATAGCGTCGTAGTCCTGAATTTCTCTGTACGATATTAACAGATTGAGTATTGTGTCTCCGGACAAAACGGCTGGGTCATCTAGTCTTCGCCGCATAGCGTGTAAAACGTTTGCTAATTCAGTCCCACTGTATGTTTCACGAGCCTTCCGCAGATCAGATAGGAACTTTTCTTGTAAATGTGCCCTGGGAAATAATAGGTACATATTTAATTGATTCTACTAAAGTTAGTTGCAATTTAAAAATAATATAAGATGACTCTCAGGGTATTGCTTAAATGCTTTTTTATATTTTTATAAAATAATAAAAATTTAGTTGACTTTATTATTGATACATGCTTTGATTATTAAATAGTGTAATCGAAAAGATATTAAGAAGAAACCAAATTATGCTGTTACCATATATAACATATACAAAGATATTGGACGACTGTCTAATACATCCAATATCTTTGTAAAAACAAATCAATGAGACTCATTTCAGTCTCATTTTAATATATAATGAATAAAGCCTTAATATTCATCAAAATGGTATTGTTTACATTTATATTACTAAGCAATAAATATTAATTAAAAATTATTGGAAATAAATCACTAAAACATGAACACAAATGACAGCAAGATCTTGTGTGGGCGTTTTTATTTATTCAATGTACGCAATAAACATTAAATTATATGGGAAAATGTCAAGCTTAAATCCGCTTGAGTATCAATTTGCATACCTACTTTTAATAACAGAAAAAAATTACTAGATTACCTACGCACTGATAAATAATAGTTTTCGTAGAAAAATTAACTCGACTTTAAACAGTAAAGATATCATTAGATAACTACAATAATTGCTACATATTTTTTATCATTTTGATTTTTTTTTTAATAACTAAGACGATTTTAATGTAATTGTGTCAGAACTAACTTGATCACATATTACAATATGCTACACTTTTTTTTACGATCACATCTTTTATACCTACAATGATAATAATCTTTCTAAATGTTCGTATGTTTTATTTTATTATATTTTATTTTGATTTAAGTCAAAATAACTGAACTGATTTTGTCTGAAAGTTGAATGACGATGGCTTATATATTAAATTAGAAAATAAGCAACATTTTTGCCCAAAAAATTCAAAGTTCCCGCGGGATTTACATACAATTATCACAAGAACGGACAAAATCGCAGTTTATAAATTAGCTTGTCTTTTGTACATAAGTGTTCGTATAATTCCTGTTGTTGTTATAATGGTATGTTATACAGAATATTTCACCTTAAAGGAAGACGAGGCCTATGCCCAGCATACATATAAAGGTATTATTTACATGCTGTTACTTTACGTTACTTTAAATTATTTTCTATTACATATATACTATTCTATTTTATCTTACTTCGTCTGAACCTCGACATCTTGGAGTATATTCTTGAGCCTCAGTGTTAGGTGTTGTTTGGGGTCCGGGGCCTCTTCGCCTTTAAACTTGGCCGCAGCCGGGTTTGTGGTGACGCATGTTCCCGCATCGGTGAGCTTGTATGACACGAAGAGGAAATTTGGTAGAGATATCTGTAAATAAAAGTTATAATAATAATAATTTTTTTTAATTAAAAAAAAAGGTTTTTTTCCTTAAAAATACAAGTTTTAATTGATCTTTTTTTTGAAAGTTTTGTTCAAACATTTTGAATGAAGGTGTAATTGAAGAAACTGAATTAGAAGAAAGGATTTTTCTTGATGGAAATATCGTCGTAACTTGATGTAAAAATATACATTTTTAGGTATTAATTTGGTAAAAAGGATCCAGTAAAGATGTACAATTCAAACGTTTACGTACGTACTATATTCAATTTTAAATTTATATTAGATAAACATACTCTTTGCGATGCAGTCGTAAATATTATCACTATCAGAAATTTCAATACTTATTGAATTGGCAAAAGCACCTACCATACATATAGAAAAAATAATCTGTTGAATTGAATGCTTCCTTTCTTTTGTAAGTTGATCAAATACTCAATGTAACATAGCTAGATTATATGACTGTATAGATCGCAATTGTTACAGCCAAAATAGATATTTACTGATTGGAAATTGAAGAATTGGTTACATTTGGCGCATGTCACATAAATGAAATACTATATATAAACATTATAATTTGCAGTCTAATGGTTTTAATGTCTTATTTTTATGTTAAGTAAAAAATGTACACATAGAGCTATTATAAAAATATTGACGAATATAATAATGTACAATTTTTATAAATAATAAATATCATAAGTACTACAATTACAATAATAATCTGATATAGCTTTTGAAAATGATATAAAAAATATAATGCACGCGATTTTAACATGCAACAACCTACGATTATATAAATATTAAATCTTAACTATCTACGTTCTACAATAATAATATTATGAAGAGGTTAAATGTATTGTTAGTGATACATTTTTTATATAGCCCGTATATTGGAAGAAATTGGTTATGGGTATTGGTTACACTTAACACCACAATGTAACAGTAGAACAGTAAGTTAAGGTATGAACAAAATTGGGAGCATCAGCTAGTATGGTATAAATAGACTATTTCACGCCATTTTATTCAAATCTTAATATATCCTATAAATTGCTAGGTATGTCGGTCTAGCAATAAGAATTTAAAGACGACACGACAGTAATTCAATAAAGCAACAGGTGATCATGGACTTCTCACATAAGCTGGGATTTGATAACTAAATAGTTCATATCAAAAATAAAATTTGGTCAAATTACAGATGCTAAATAAACATTTAGACGATGTTTCCGGTCAGGAATAGCAATATTGATATACCTAGTTGTTCTATTACTTGTTTCTTCTCCATATGATAGAGTGGGTTACCTATGTAAACTGCCAATTACACCAATATGAAAAAATACACCGAAATGTATTTCTAATAAATAATAGATGAACAATGCTTGCAATGAGACCTCGAATTATAACATATGGTTCCGACATTAAACTAAGTTCAATAATATTATTATAATAATTACTGAATTAAGTTAATCACAAAAATGAAATATATCTGAAAAATAAATAAATGAGTAAATGTCATCTGTTTTCTTTAATAATAACTTTATAATCATATACTATGAATGGGATCTCCAATATATGGTTGCAAACAAAGTTAAACTCCAACCAAAATGTATGGAAATTACAAAGGTCAAGTGATTAATCATTATTTGATTTGATTAGTCATTACATTTTAATTTGTTTACAAAAGAATTAAGATGGACTTTATAGTTTTTTGTGACTGTTGAACTTCAAACTAATGCTAAAGTAATAAAGACAACTGTAAGTATAGTTAAAAGGTAACATATGTATTATGACATTTTGATTTCAATATTGATAATAATTATGTACACTCAGTATACTGTATAACTAATCATAATTGGCTTAAATATGTTTTAATACATTAGGCTAGGGTTTGTTACATGCTGTATAGACTGTTAATACAAAATAGGTACTAAATATTCCTTTAAAATGAATGAATAATAGCTATATAAAAAGTTACATCATTTTCCCATACATTTTTTACCACCAGTCAATGTGAAACATAGTGCTGTCTATGTAACATAGTCTGCATTCAACAATTGAGAAATTGAGAGTAATAACTATTGAGATATTATCACTCAAGGCTCTGGGTATGAACGTTGTTTATCATGCACACCGCTCCTTTGTTTTGCAATACAACACTGCAATACCATAGATACAAAGTATAGAAGACGCAACTATAACAATTGTTGAACATATTTTATGACAATTTTATTAGGACTAGATACCATAAATAGTTAAAGCAAGCCCTTGTGCATGATATACAATTAAGTATTTACATTTTGTGCTGATTTTCCTTGTCAGGTACAGGTTTTTATCAACTTAAATTTTTTTAAAGGTTACAATGTTTCCACTTTTCTTATCAATGTTTACATAAACAATTAAGTGATTCTGGTTTTTTTAGTGATTTAATGCAATTGCATACGTGACCCCTAAAATTCTTCTTTCCAAATTATTGAGAGAAAGTTGTGTAATATAAGCACAGTTAATTTTCCATTAGCTAAACTATTTAGCTTACTTTATTAGGACCTTATTGATAATTTAGAGCATGCTATTACCAACTGAGTCAGGCTTTTTTATGAATATTAAGTATTTATGTCATAATCATCATAATGTTTGCACTTGCATCATTTTCACACTATATATAACCGATTTTTATAGGTGTTTTTAGATTGACCTTTTAGTTGCAACATGCAACATTTCCATTCAGTATTTCTTTTACCAACTTTTTTTCAAGTTTAGAATAGAAGTATGAATGACAGAATGGATGATTTTTCACACAATTCCACTGTCACATAAAAAAAAATATTGTACAGATTTTATTTCAATTTCAAAGTAGCATTTGCATTTAAATATCATAGATTACATTTTATCAACAAACTACAAAGACAAATTCACTAGCAGTAAATAGTACAGAAAAGATTAAAAAAATTACTTACTTTTAAACGCAAAGTAGCATCAGAATCAACATCATTGTAGAGTAGCACATTTTCTTTCATATCAAAACTCTCTCGGACTCCAAGATGATAGAGTAAAGAGCTCTGTTGTAGTTGTATACTGAGATCCACCAGAGCCACATCGGCATTGTAGAATGTATCCAAAACACTGGTCTCACCAAAGTCTAGTTTTTCAAACTAAAAGAAATACATTCTGTTTATAATTGTACTGTGGAAGTGTGTTTAGCGGTAGGACAAATTTTGTTGTATCACTCTTATATACTACATGTAATGCATTATAAATACTCTATACTTGTGTTTATGTTAATAATATACTGTCAAAGTCCACATGCTCACAACTGTATTATAATATTCCTCACCGGTTTTAGTCTAAATAAAAATGAAAAACAATATTTCCAACAAAACGGAATTGTGCAAAAAATTGTTGAAGTTTTTTCCTTCACTTATTATCGATAATTAAAGGTATCAAAACAAAATAAATAAAAATAGATACTATTTGCTCTCTTCACATATATGAAACACCTACATGAATTAATTATAATTAAATAGTTTTAATTTTACAATAAAATTAATATAAACAATATACCAATGTTGTTTACATTTAAACGAGTTCAATGCAAATTACTGAAATGTATTTTGTTATTGTTTCAATAATAACCTATAAAATTGCGGTAAGAATATAGTTTTCTAGAATATTCAAGAGGAACATACGTGAATGTGGTGTACGTTCGCATTTACGAGCTCTGAAGCCAGGCGGACTTCTTCCAATGCTCTTTTTCTGTGAGCAAGGTTCAATGTTTGGGTCACGTCCAAAACACATGCGATGTCCATACGGGGCCTTTGATTAGCCCCTGGTTGCACGGTTGCATTTGAACCATCACTACATATACTCTCGCAAATGCTTCTCACGTCGCCTACAAAAAATAATAAACAGATATTTTGAAAATTAAGGAATCTTCGCCGTTGACAAAATGGTAAATATTTTCGTACCAGATTCCTCCTGCGCCGTGGAAGTATTTGCACCACCGAATGTAATCATTTTTTCCTTTGCTCACAGTAGGCTAGCATATTTTTGAAAATATATTTCGAAACTTAAATGACCACAAATAAATAACTCAACACTTAACAGAACCACAACAAGTACTCGCCAGCTTGTTATTTAATAATAGTGATGTACTTTATTGCTGCTTTGCACTACGCAATTCGATTACTGGATTCTTGTCAATACTATCGATATCATAGTAGTAATTTGATAAATCGATACTTTTTTATATATTTTATTCGTTGTTCTTATAAGTTTTTCAATAAAATTACAAGCTTTTTACTATGTGTCCTAGATTTAAATTTAAATTTGATATTGCGTTGTAAAGTCGTTATAGTCTTTATGTCTTCTCTTTATAATAATATCTATAAGTAAAGATAAAATAAAATAATAGGAGCCTAAATTATCCCTGATTAATATAACATATTTTGTGGCTGTATACATCTTTATAACCTTCAATTAGTTTGTGCGAAACTGGAGTAGACCGCTCGAATTTATATATAATTCATTTTTTTAAAATCCTTAAAAATCCGTTTCATTTTAAGTAACAATTTAACATTTAATTTGTGATTAGGTGACTAGCATTGGTGACACCAGGAACGGGCTCTCAACTTTTGCATCCCTTCTCTTGTAACCCTGTGCAGGTGATTTTTTTAACCATTTTTTTTTTCTTGGCAATCCAGTCATAGTTGCATCTTGAATCCCTTTATATCGTTGCGGGACAACCTGGTTTTGGAATCTTAATAATATACCTACTTTTCATAACTTAAGTAACATTTTTTTGGGGATGAAGGCAAATTTACACCCATACTTTTATTTCGGCTTTTAAATTTTAAGACGTTACCCTGTAACATATAGGTACTTTTACACAAATGTTTGCACTTTTCATGATCGAGTGTAACCTCCAAATGGTGACACCCCGGGCAGTGGGCTACTATTGCGGTTGTAAATTATTTTATTTTATTTTGATATTTAAAGCGCTTATTAATAACTTATTTGGATATGTATACCTGTATTTTATTCAATTTAATTTTGGACTTGTTAACATATAAAATATTATGCAAAGAAATGCTAAATCAATATCAAAAATATTTATTATAATGTCAAGCAACTTTAGTCAAAAATATCGTAAATATTTATATTATGTTGTAATGATTTTTCTTATTCGATATACTTTAAAGTCGATTTATTTTAGTAGCAATCGATATTATTATAAATATTACATGTCACATCACAATTCGTGACCTTGAGTTTCCCTTTCATTCTGCTGCCATCTGTATTAAAATATTTCAAACTGAAGCAAGGAAGGCTAATATGGTTTTCATTGTAGTTTTTCAATAATGCAATAGATGGCTCTGTGTAGTTTTTTTTTTTTATATCGACGGTAAAAAGCAATCTTGTAACCGACACATATAACCGACATATATCTAGTTTTTTACGTATTTAGAATCAGAAAAAAAGCTACGTCGAATGCGCTTATCCCCGTTGTTTTATGACCTTTATTAATTTTTGTATAGCATTGGAAAATTTTCTATTAAAAAAAACATAAGTGAGTGGGTACTTGCTGTAAGCAAAATGAAAAACCGCATTTTCTATCATTTTGTATTCACACTAAGATCCCTTTTGCAATTTTAAATTCTCTTGTAGTTACAGCGCTATTAATCCTTTCGGTATTTTTAACAATTAAAACAATTTAGTATACCTAACTATTCACATAATTTTATGTCACTTACATCATAGTTTCCAAAAAAGAAATTAAACCAATTTTGTTTTAAAGTAATATTTTTAGTTTAGAGTGGCCAAAACATTTTATTGCTTTATTTCAGCACTTTTACGTATCAAAAAAAAAAAGCGGATGCTGTAACAAAACAAAACAAAACTAGATTTAAACTAACTTCTGGTAAGTTTTCAGTATATGACTTGATAAAACACCAAAAAATACATTTGGATTCTTAAATTTTCACTATTAGGTGTAATAATTTAAGAGTTATGATTTTTTTTTTCAAAATCTCAAAAGTTTTTTAGCTCTGGTAAACATTTTGCATTTTGCGAGTTACAGCAGGTTTGCTTTTTACCGTCGATATAATAAAACTAGGGATCGTTCCCATACTACGAACGATCACGTAGTCGTGACTCATTCCCATTTAGACCTGTGATCGTATCGTCACTAAGATATATTTTTTCGTAGAGTAGGTATGTGGCTTCGACTGCGACTATACTCATTGTCAGGTTAGATGAGAATTTTTACTTGTGTCATACTTTTCAGGTCGTATTTTCAGTTCAGCAGTCGGGTTTCGAGCTAAATTTTTTATAAGTCTGGTCCAAAATAGATATGACCTTTACAGATATTCACAAGTAGAAAATTTATAGGCACGCAGGGGAAACCACTGTCACTAAGAAGAAATCCCGAAAAATCTTCATTGTTCCCGTTTATACAAAAAAGTTTGTTCTAGGTCATTTCATTTCATATTTGAATACCTACCTACAGTGGCGGCGCAAGATCAAAATTTAGTGTGGGCGAAGTACATTTTGCGAGGCCCTCTATTGGTTCGATTAGAAGGG
>DVXP01000786.1:0-17839 GCA_018235645.1 Junonia grisea | reverse complement strand
CACAAATTCGCGTTCCAATTAAGCATTAGCACACTTAAGCATTGTGCGGCACTGAGTCGCATTATGCTCTGTAATTGAAAAACACACTATATCTTCATAAAATAAACACTAAATTTATCACATTATAGAATTACTTTTATATCTATTAGATAGATATCTAGATATAGATATCTAAACTTTTTCTTCTTTTTCTAGATACTAATTTTTTTATTATTGTATAAAAAAGACTGTATGTATGGCAACATCTTTATCTATTTTTCGCGACGTCCATCTTTAATATTTGATGTGTTGTGTTGTTAAGAAAATTAACGCAAAAATTATATTATAATACTTTACATAAAACATTTTGACAAATATATTTAATGACATTCAAGCAACAAGTTAATTGAATATTTCGTTATGTCTTGTTAAACTGATTCGTTCATGTTTATTAAAAGTGTCACAGTTTCATTATCGTTTGTTCCACTAAAAAGTTTCACTTGTAATTCACTGCTATTGACCTAAGTGCTAATTGGCCAACCTTCAAATGTTTTCTTTAGTTGTGGTATAACTGATACATTATAATTTAACGCGTCCATACATCTCGTGCGATTGTTACTTTTGTTGTCAAAACAGATGAATTGTGAAAATGGATAGATTAAATCAGATACGGGGCGAGGCGGGAAGCTCGCGCGACTTGACGTTGGACACGACTTCCCCGCCAAGCGAGGCCTTCATGACGGCGAACGAGAGCTCTTCCAAATATTTCACGCTTTCTGAAGTCGACTCAACTTTTAGCATATCTCCCTCGAAAGACTCACTGGCGGCGACCAGCGCGGACCCGGAGCGGACCATCACCGCCAGCACGGAATTGATATCGAATCTATCGCCGATTCCGAAGAAAAGTGATTTAGATAGTTATAAAATTGGTAAGCAAATAGAGGCGGCTAATATACTCTCCGGTGGTGTTAATATTTTCGATGATAACGACAATTCTTACGACGGTGACGAGCTGGTGATAGACGACAATGTTATCGTAGAGGATGAGAAATCCAGTGCTGAGTTGAAATTGAATGAGAACACAGAGCTTCCATTAGATAAATCAGAGAATTTGGAAAGTTTAGAGGATACGGAAACTATACCGAGTAAGGATACAGAAGTGGTGCTACAAATAGACGGAAAGAATGTTGATGCTATTGATATTGGGAATGGTTTATATTTGTATAGGAAGGCCGGCGAGGAGGAACTGGCTGCTGTTCAGATCATTGATGATGATCAACAGCAGCCGAGCTTTAAATTTTTGAAAGTGCGGTAAGTACTAACCTCACAATTATGTTATTAGTGTGATTATGAATGAATTTGTCTGTTATCATTGTCTTAACCACTCAATAAATGTTTAATGTGACCGTAAAATATTGCATTGCACATCTGAGTTTAGAAAAGGAACATGTGGTACCTTTTATTCAGAAAATACGGTTTTTGGGGTATAGACATATGTTTTAGATTTAGATGATTATTTGTATAAGAAAATTAAAATGAATATAAGTAAAGAAAAAAACTAGATATTTTATAATTTTTACAACTTAGTTTGTTTTTTTATTCATGTATATTTTTTGTTATTCTTTTAATTGATGCACCTATTAATAACACAATGTTATATTTATTCAAATGAATTATTATAATGAATTATTTGTGGTCAGAATTATTATTAAAGTAACAATTTATTTATTTTGTGGTTAATAGACGATAATGTCTCATTAATGTTATTAATTTTTTATAAATGTAAACATTTAAACTATTATTAACTTTTTCATTTAGTAAACCTAAACCTGCTTCAATACTTCTTATTGTAGTTAATGCTTAATGTTTGGCTCCATTTTGAAATGTTTATAACACCATAACAATCTTTAAAAATATAAATAAAATAAGTCTAATACTAATGAGATAAGCATGTTCAAAAGTACAAAAAATTTTTAGCGTAATAAATTTACGCTGTTATAGTTATTAATTTATGATTTATGTATGTGTTACAAATATTGTCAGAGATTCTTTAACATCATGTATGTAATTAAAAATCGGATTTCATAGCAAAAATCTACTTTTGCATTATTGGACAATCAGCACCTATAAATGTATGTCACAATATAGGTTTGTATTAGCATATTTTTGTACTATTAATATTCAATGTTACAGAGAGAATGCAGAGGGGAATTTAGAAGTTTATGAAGAGATAGAAATTGAAATTCCAAAAGAAGTGGTAAGTCTTTGAACAAAATATACCTATAGCTCAATTCAATTTAAGAAAGTATAAATGGTTATTTATGTTCCTTTCATTGTTCATACAATTCCATTAAAAATATATAGATTTTGTTTATACACAAAATAATAATAAATACAATTCTAATCCAAAATAAAAATAGTAAAGTATACATTTAATTTTTTTTAAATATTTCCAGCCTACCAAAGAAGGAAATCCAGCTGGAACTACTTCTTCTCATGTGCCTATAAAGGATATAAGTAAAATGATAAATGAGCCTACAGGTAACAAGGTTGCCGACAAAATAAATAAAACACCAAAGAATGAAACAAATGTTAATAATGATTTGAATTCTGAACCTAGTGTGGAAATACAAACAGAAGTAAAATCTGAAGTCAATTTAAATGGTAAAATGGTGAAATTTAATGAATCTCGTAAATCTCCACTAATAGGTACTTATACCCCAATGACATATCATTCAACACCAAACAAGGAGGGTATTCCTCTTACAAAGACTATGGTCGACCAACAGTTACAACCTAGCAGACATTCAGACAATATCAAAAAGACTATTGAAGTACACACAGACAGTTGTAGACAGAAATTATGGGACACTCCTCAGAAGAAAGATGTAAATGAAATAGCTAAAACATCAGAAACTATTGCTGATATTCAAGATTCTGTCGAAACTGTAGTGGAATCATCAGCTATTCCTATAGGAGATGCTAAACAAGAACAACACCCGGAACACAAAGATTCGGAAATTGAAACAGATTTAAAAATTGTAGATACTGTTGCTAACTGTGAGTCTACTGAAGAAGAAAGCAAAGAGGTTGAGGAAAATAGCACCCCTGAAGATGAAAAGATAGAAATTCAAGAAATATTACAAGAAACTGAAGAAGAAGACGAAGCAAAAGAATCAGTAGAAGAAATTCCAACAAAGGAAGAACAAAATAAAGACGACAAAAAAGAAGATGAGAAGATTGAGATAATAAATGAATCGATAAAAGAAAACGTTGAAGAAAATATTATTTCTCAAGATGAAGTAAAATCTTGTGTAGATGAAACAAATGTTCTAATCATTGATGAACTTGAAGATAAACAGGAAAAGGAGGGACAAAGCGATTCAGATATAAATAAAAAATCAGAAGATATTAAAGTTGATAAAGATGTTGATAGTATTATTAAGGAAAATGTGGTGCCAGAAGTTACAGAAGAAAATCATATTGATGCAATATCAGACGAAAAACCATTAATTATTGACAATGCTATGGATATTGACAATGAAAAACGAAAAGATGATAACTTAATAATAATAGAAAATCTCGAAGAAAACGAGAAAACAGTGAATTTAGAATCTGATAATGACATTAATAAAACTAGTGAAACAAATCTTGTTGAAGAAATAAAAGTTACTAATGAAGTTAAAATTGATGATGCAATTACAGAAACTGAGATAAAAAATGTAGTGGAAAGTTCTACTGACAATGTGGCAGATTTTAATAAAAAAGAAATTGAGGTTATTAAAGAACCGCAGATTTCGGTTACCCCGATAAGTAAAACGGAGGAATCTAAAGGAGATTCTGTTGCAGCCCAAAATGCTCCTAGTAATAATACTCTAACGGATTTGAAAGATGACAAGGAAAAAATAATTGAGATCCAATCAGACAATACAAAGGTATCTCAAGAAAAACTTGAAAACTTGTCCCCAGAGAATAAAAAATCAAGCTTAAATGAAGTAAAGGACGTCAACATAACAGTTGAAACAGAAAAGAAATCACCGAAAAAAGGTAACAAAGAAGTTGAAAAACATGACGTAAATATTATTGAAAACAATGATAAAAAAGATGAAAATATTTCTAAAGTTTCCAACGTTATAGAAAAATCGAACATAGAACATGTCGAACATTCAAAAGAAGTTGTATCGAAGTCATTACCGATTAATTGTGATAAGGTAAAGGTTGTTGCTGACACTTCTTCTGCAATTATTAGTAAAGAAACAAAAATCACAAACACCGCATTGAATGAAAGTAAACTTGTTTTTCCAAACAGTAATATAGATAAAAATAAGGTAGAAACAAAACCAGAAATTTCAAAGCCCAAAGTTGTTCCTTCCAAACCAATAAATAATAACAACAGCGCGGTTCCTTTTGGTAAATGGACCTCAGCGAACAGACAAGAATTTCTGAACAAAATAAAAGAAACGAAAATACCTTCAAACAATCCTAATACAAAGCAAATTAAACAACCCAATGATTTAAACAGAAGAGATGTTTTAAAGAAGATTGATAGCCAAAGGCAATCAGCCACAGTTGCGACAAAACCTGCCGATTATGGAACTACGTCTAAACTCACTACAAAAATTGAAACGGCGGCATTTGTGAATAAAAGTAACGTTAACCAATACGCTAATAAACCGGACGTGAAAGTTACTGCAATAAAAAGTCAGCCTTCGATTGTAAAACAGAAACCTATAGTTAGTAAGAAAATACAAAAAGAGGAATCAGTTGATTCTCTCGCAGCCAAAAAACCTATTCACCGAAAAGAAATCAACAACCAGGACTTAATCGATAAAACTATAGAAGGTATTATAAACAGGGCAGTTACAACAAAAAGTTCAGAAACTGCCGGAGATATGCCAGTAAATATGAATGAGAAAAACACAAATTCTAATTTAGTTGCTTTAGATGACATTGAGAAGAAAATGAACGAATTACACGGAAATCCGTATGATGAGCGCCCATCACATGAGACACCAGAACTTATTAACGACGTTAAAAACAATTCTAAACCTGAAAGCCTTAAAATTGACAAAAACAGTAAAATTCCGAACCTTGTACCATTTAAAAATAAAGAACACAATTTGGTAAAAGAAAAAGAACCAGAGGAATTGTCGGATGAAGAAGAAGTAATAGAGCACGAGCCTATAACAGGCGACATTGATGTTAATAAACAAAATTTAGTGACCTTGTTATCCAATAAGGAGAAATCACAGAATGAACCAAGAAAAGAAGCAATTATTACAGAAAAAGACTTTGATAAATTTGCTAGAAGAAATTCTATTACTTATGAAAATCGCTTAACCATGAGTTTTGATGGTAAAGAACCACACAATGTTATTCAAACCGTTGTAGAAAAAGAACCCCCGGTGAAGAAATTATCCCGTAATGAATTGATGCTTGCAGAGTCTAAAGCTAAATCTACCATTAAACAACATAATATTGCAATGAGGCAAAATAACCAAGCAAGTAAAATTCCAACATCCGTAAAATTATTGACTGAAGATGACACATATACTAAAAATTATCAGTCTAAAGTGCAAATGGCTTATCAATCTGTTCTAACAGCTAAACGAAATTTAGAGTGTCCTATTACAATTATTGAAGATAAGCCAGTGAAAGTAGTTTACATGGATAGTAATATGGATTTTACGCCAGTACAATTAAATGTACAAGGACAGGAATTATCGCCGCCTAAAAAACAAACATCGGATTCATCCGATGCACATAGCGCATCCGAGTCCTTAGATTCAGAAGTTATAGAGTCGCAGAACGAAACCAAGCCTCAAGATGAAACGAAATTCAAAATCAAACATCAAAGAAAACAAGTTCTGACACCTGTCGAAGAACCTGAGATAGAATTAATTGAACCGGATGATTTAGGTATTGAAGTTTCGCCCAAGAAAAAACGTAAATTAGAAGATAAAACTGAGAAAATGTCTAAGAACCTTGTGCCAAAGAAATCTTATCTGTTAAATCGTAATATAATAGACGACGAAATTCCAAAACCGGAAAAGTTAGCCAAAAATGCATCAAAAGAGAACGAGAATAAAACTGAAACATTTAAAAGTCATACTGATGCCATATCGGCGATAGATAATTTAGTCAAAGCTGCTGAATTAATCGAAACGCAGGCAGAACAAAAGAATACTTCTGTAACTAATGTTCATCCGTTAGATAATTCTCAAAACACTCCAGTAAAGAGAGGCAGGGGTCGTCCAAGAAAGTATCCATTACCTGAACAAGGATCAGACGTAAAAGTTCCAACTCCACAGAAGAAACCTCGTTTGATCGACGCTAAGGTTACCAAACATTATACAGATTCTGATGATAGTAGTGATGGGGAAATCGTTAAAGAAAACTGGACAATGGGAAAAATTAATGAGAATATTGTATGTCCTATTTGCAATAAATTGTTTAGATCTGAAAATGTTGTATTTAAACACGTCAAACATTGTACGGGTCCTTCGCCCAATAGATCTGATTCGGATAAAAGAAGCCCGATAAGACGGAGGTACTCATCCGAAAGGAAATCCCGCGAAAGCAGATCGGACTTTTCGGATGACGATGAAGAAGAAAAAGTCAGAAGTCGTAAATCTCGTCACTATGCAAAACCTGCAAATGATAATGATGATATTATAGTAATAGAGGACACTCCTCTTAAAGAAAGAATGGACAAAGCCCAAAAAGCTAGAGTTTCTGAATTAAAGAAAAATATTATGAAAAGTAAACATCAGCACAACACCAATAATCTCATTTGCGAATTTTGTGGGAAAACATTCAGACAGTTATCATATTTGGTCAATCATAAGATGCAGCATAAAAAAGAAGATCTGAAAAACGCTGAAAATGAAGTCACAAAATCCGTGTTTAGTTGTGAAATTTGTAAGAAAGAGTTCAGAAAACCACATCATTTAGTTCACCATCGAATTATTCATAATACTAACTCGATGGCAACAAGGGTACTCAGAAAAAGTTCTTCGGAACATCATGATACTTCTAAATCTTTGAAAATACAAAATGACACAAAACAAAGTGATGATCCAAGCGCTGGTTTTCGTTGCGAACCATGTGATAAATCGTTCAGGAAGTTACATCACCTTGTTGAACATAGGGAGACTCATGATTGCGTGAATAAAAAAGGCACGTCAAATGCACAAAATACTAATGAAACTCCTAAGCCTTCGCTAGTTCACTGTTGTGATATATGCAAAAAGGTGTTTAAAAAATTACAAGATTATTTGGAACATAAAGAACAACATTTAGAAACGAGTTCTGAGAAATCTGATGATAAAAGTGTTAAGAGTTCACTTTCGACGAAAGATATAATTCACGAGTGCTCGCTTTGTTACATGGTCTTCCCTAATGAGCATTCTTTAAACAAACATACAATCATTTGCCTAAGAAAGAAGAAGCAATCAGCGGCCAAGCAAGCTGCCAAGAAAACTGAAGGGGAAGAAGTAATCGATGCAGAGGAATCTAAAACAGATGAAAATAATTTGCATGATATAGAGCCAACAAAACCCGAAGAAGAAATAGAGGACTGTCAAATAATTAAGAGCCCTCAAAAAGAGTTAGAGAAACCTTTACAAGAAAAAATTGAACCACAAGAAAAAGAAAAACTACAGATATTGTCTGCTAATGTTAAGATCGACGAAATAGAAAAGAAAAAACATAATTTGGAAACAAAAACCAATGTGGTAGAATTAATACCTGAAAAAACAAGTAGTGAGCCACCCAAACAAAACATATCCATTATAAAGAATGAAATTGAAAACCCTGCAAAAATTAAGAAAATTGAAATTAAAGAACATATTACAATTGTAGATACTCCTACACCCAAAAAGAAATTAGCAAGTAAAGAAAAAAATGCTCCAACTGTGACAAAACGGCACAAGACCGTTAGTGCACCCTTACCAGTTGTTGAAGATCCAAAACCAAAACCAAAATCGGAATCGAGTGACGATGACGAGATACGATATATGTTGAATCCTAATTTCAAAGAAGAAGACTGTTCAGAGGGTAAATTATTTATGAAAGTTAGAGCTAAAAAACGTAACTCTCTTCAAATAGAAAGACCAAATTCGAAAGATTTAATTAAGAGAAGAATATCCCTTCAACACCCGCCAAAGATACCTCGTTTGAAAGCTAAAGCAGTTGAACCGAGACCTCTTACTTCGCTAACAGTTGAGAAAAAGTTGAAACCGTCTAAACCAGAAATTCCACCCTACACTGATTCAGATGATAGTGATGTCAAATATTCCTTCCCGAATACAAATTTAGAAAAGGACACTTCTAAAGATGTTGACAAGAAAACTAAAAAGCAATCTTTGGCAGCTAAGAGAAAATCCCTCAGCGGAATAGCCAAACGAAAATCAATGGGAAAGCACAAAATAGCGACGCCGCCGACAACCAAAACTAAAAAACGTAAGTATTATTAAAATCCTATTTAAACTATGAAGTTATTTTTCTTTATTGTATTTATACTACATATTAGCTCTTCACCAGCTTCATTGTGCTAAAAAGTGTTACCTTACCAGTTCACTCTATATACATTCCAAAATTCATCGAAATTAGTTCAGCGGTAAAGAGGTGAAAACGTATCAACTAATACAGAGACACTTTGGTATTTATTGTATTGACTTCGTGTAAAATAATTATTTTGAATAGCATATTTACTTAGTAAGTGGTAGGTTATCCAATTGTCCATACTAACTATTAAAATTGCCTTAGTTTTGTTTTTGCGAAAAAATGTAACTTACATATTATATCATTTACTCGATCCGATCCATAGCTATAACAAAATCCGCAAAAATTGGTTCAATAGTTCAAATGTAAAAAAAGATATAATTATTTACTAAAATTATTTATTACCTTTAAAAAAGTTAAAAAATAAATTATCGTTTAATAATATTTGTGTATTAAGCTCCTTAAACTTCTACTTAATAGATCTGCCTTTGACCAGCAGTATGACATTTACAGGTAATTTTACCAGTCATTAATTTTCTAATTCAATATGGTATTGTTAGGCACAACAGAAATAGAGCACAGATGCGATTGCGGGCAGTTGTTCAGCAGCGCGGCGCTGCTGTCGCGGCACACCACGCTCGCGCACACGCCGCCGCGGATACGGCGCCGCCGCTCGCCGCCGCCCGACGTCCAGCCGCAGGCCTCCGCCAAACAGAGGACCACCAAACCCCCCGTGCAACCCAAAAAACTCAGAACTGACACCAACTCGAATTTAGGCGTAGGAACCAGAAAATCTAGTGTTAATAGTGCTGAAGCGAAAACGAACAGTGCCCCCAAGACCGTTAAAAACGAACCCAGCGGCAAGAAACTAAGAAGCTCCGCACACAGAGGAGTCCCCGTACCCGAGAAGATGAGGAAACTCATGGAGAAAGCGAAAAAGTAAGGTAAAGTATGACAGGAGTCACGGACTGAGTAGGATTTTTCAGAATGAAAGCTAGGATAGGAATAGGGGTCGCTAGTATGTAGATAAAATCACGCATCACAAGCGCTCACAATGATGTAACAGACGGACCATTGTTTAATAGATATATTTTTCCTATTTCGGCATGTTTATGATACACCAAATGACAAATATTTTTATCGCGGTTTGGAGCGTTGGTCTTGTCTATATGTAAATTTGCGAAATTAAGAATCATATTATATAGGTATATATTTTGTCAATTTGTTCTATTATAGATATAGATATATGATGTAAAAGAGTAATTATTTATATTTGTGTTAGTTTTAAGAATTATTTCATTTATTATATATTTTTCATTTCGCGCAGTGCAGTTTCGGTCAAACTGTTTTATTCATGGACACTGTGCTTACAATAATATCTGAAAAAAAAAAATGTTTAAATTGTCCTTCATATAAGAAGGAACTATGAAATCAAATATTACTTAAAATAAATGATGAAAAACCATAAGTTAAATTTTAAAATGTCTATTGAATGGAAAAAATCTACCAAATAAAATATTTTTACAATGTACATGTTAATGAAGCCGTTTAAAACGAGTACATAATATTCAAGCTTGATAAGCATCATAACATTCTGAAAAACGAATTTTTATCCACTTTTGTTGCTATACTTATATTTTTTTACTAGTGGTATCTACTGTTCTATTATTTTTTTAAATCATTTTATCTATTTTATGATCTCTTCATTTCCATTCAATCATATATAGTTCAGCTGTTCGTCTGTATATGCACAATTTTCAAATTTAATAACTTAGAGCAAATATATGACAGATTGCTAAATTTTTAATTCTGAAAAGACCTTCAACTGTTTGTTGCTTTGATACTGTAACTGTCGAATAGTACCAAAACTTTCCCGAATATTGTCTAAGATGATTTCTCAAAGGGCAGGGTATTTGGAACATGATAAAATAAACATATCGGATGTTTCATTTTTAATCAATATATTTGTGATGTATAATGATGATAATTGAGGATATACAATGAGCTTATAGAAAACATTTTAATGTTTTTTTGAGAAATTGTGATTTTGCTATAGAATTAAAGAGCTTCCCAATTTTGGATTGTTCCCCAGACGCTTTGTAGTATATTTTAAACGTAATTACGTAAGGCGTAGTGACATTAATATTACATCAAAGTAAACCGTGATCGAACCCTCAATTTGGAAGATATTTAATATACGATTACTAGATAATAAACAAATTGTATTTTGGGAGATATTTCATAATACAAAGATGTTGAATAGTAAATTTTACTATGTTATAGTAAAACCGACCACACCAATATGTAGTAGTTTTGTCTTGGATTTTCTTCATAATTTTCTAGCAAAATAGGACCAAATTTTATGAAAAATTGTTTGTAATGGTAATAATATATACTGTTTTTAATTTTAATTAATAATGTTTATCTGCTCTCGTGACTAACATTGGAATAATATGTTATTGTTAGAAGTAAAGAGTAGTGTCTTGTAAAATGAGTAAGAGCATTTAACATAGATTTTATATATGTAGATGATATCATTATTTTTAATATGATGCAATTTTCATTGATGGGTTATAATAAATTGTCATAAAATGTGCTGTTTACTTTAAAGTTTCATAGTTAAAGGTGTTTTATTAAAATATTCTGTGTTTTGTATGTTTAAGAGATATAATTTGTAGTAATTTTTGACAATAAATAATTACATACTGACAGTGTATTTTAATTTATACATAATTCTATTATAATATAACTTATTCTAAAGATATACATATTTAACCCCTTTCACAAATAATGTCAACAATACTTGCTTCCATTAATTGCGGATCAACACATCTGATTTGCGCCGAAGCTAAAGCATCTTCCAGTAATGCATTCAATAGTCTTTCATCATTGCCCATGCAAGAGAGCCTCTGTTGCAGAAAATGTACATCAACTTGTAATTGTTGCAAACCGTGGCGACTAAACGTACGCAATCTAACGCATTCAACTAACGCTTTCAAAGCTACTTTAAGTGCTCCATTTGAAAGTGCCGCGCGATCCGCACCAGCCGGACTGAAGACTTCGATTCTTTCTGAAAATATTCTATTTATAGGTGAAAAGGACGAAGGGGCTCTGGACCATATTGTCCGTCGGCTTGAGTCGCTTGACGGTTTTATACTTGTCGGGAATAGTTGCGATGCAGCGCTATCTGCACTTGCAAGAGTTTCTACGACTCTTCGACAAACAGCCCTTGGTCCTCTCGGTTCTGGAGCTCTTAACCAATCTCTTGCGAGTACAGAAACTCTAAGCATTTGAGCTGCAGTTTGTCCAATGAAAACAACTTCAGAGTCTAAAGCTGTCTGGGCTGCCGTAGATAAGTGAACCATTACACTATTGGTATCTTTTTTGTCAATAACTAATCCTGGAGCAGATTCTTTCATAAGTTTCAGAAGATGAGTATGTAATGTGGTTACTCCACTTTCTTGCATTTCTAAGCATAATTTTGCTAATATTAGTAGGAGTTCAAAAGGAATGTTGTTTGAAGTCTGTAAGGAAGCCATTTTTTTAACCATGTCTGAAAGATTGATCAATGTTTCTGATATGACTGTCCAACATGCATCAGCAACAGCTTTGCCGCACCAAGATTTTAGACCAAATGAAAGTTTATTTTGAAGGAATGCCATTAAGTCTAATAAAGAAGCTTGAACTTTTTGCATTAAATGTATTTGCAGAGAATTGAGAATATCTTTGAGATCAGCACTTTCTGTTCCTTTGCTGGCTAAAGACTGCCTTACTCGCATGAGATTCTCTTTGAATTGTGTTTGAATAGTTTCATACTGTAATGTAGCCTTGTGTTTAATGCACTGTATGACCACATCCAGAGCTTTATTAGAAACAGACTCATTAGAAATAATCTCGGACATTGCTTGTAACTTTCTAAAGAATTTGTCTAAGCCTCTAATTAATATCTCGGTGCCTATATTCTCAGGCCTTTTGACAACTTCCTCAAAAAGATGAAATACTTGTGTCATGACTTTATCAGCAAATTCTGGAAGGTTAACCATTTCCTTGTCTTCAAATAGATCATGATAACATGATATAACAATACCCAAGTCTGCTAACAAAGTGTTATTGCATTTTTCTACCCATTCTAATATATCAGCACTATCAACTATGGCATTCAAATTTTTCAAATGCTGATCCAGCCGATTCTCGGCGCAAGTTAAAAATATATCTTGTAAAGAGGAATCTGTTTCTTGTAACTGTCTCAACAGGCCCACACTTTCAGCTAATTCAGATGCAGATGTGTCTGGTGTCAGCAACCTCTCTCTCAAAGTCTTCTTGAGATCACATATAATTTCAGAACATTCAGTTTGAATACTTTGAAAAGATGGTTGATTACCATATTTCTGGAGAACCCTTTGAGCATGTGTGTAGTCCTGTACTGCGTCGACATAGCGGTTCTCTTGAATTGCTTTATTCAGTTGAGTGGGCAACAAGAACACAAACTGTAACTTGTCTAACAATTGCCGAGTGCTACATAATCTATTCACATTATTTCCACTCTCCTTTAAATTATCCGATATCTTTGAACTAAATGTGGTTATATTGTTTATATTTTCGCTGAGTTTATTCATTTCTTCTTGCATTATTTGGAAATCTGATCGCATTTTTCGAACTGTCTCCGTTGCTGATATAAACTTGTTGTAATTTTCGTAAACTAATGTTTGCATTTCTGATTGCAAAAACTGACTCTGCGTGACCACTTCGGCCTCTTTATCCATCACTTGTCGAAGAGTAGCACACTTTAAAAGACATTCTAAATACATTTCAGAATTAAAGTTACTTCCATCGATGTCGAGAGGATTTTCATTGTCCTTTGCTGATTCCGCCATTTTAAGTTGGTAAATAGTATAATAATAAGTTAATAACAATATCGTCTTTGACTTTCTCTCGATAATTAATATCGAATTTCTTTTTTAAAGTTTACAAAAATATGTACAAACATCTATTGCAATGACATTTTTACACATGTCAAATTATGTCAAAAGTCAAAACAAGTAAAACGTCACAAAATGCTGTCATCAAGCATAGCCAAAATGTGGCCAAAATGATTGTGTTGAACCAAAAATACAGAATTTTAATTTTTAACTAAATTTTCAGAATCTTTGTAGATATCTATATTTTAAATTATACTTAGTATGTTTAAATAAAAAGTATGCCGTGCTAGCCGAGGAGTAGGTACAGAGATAAACTGCAAGATACATTTTTGTAGACGATTTTATGAGGAACAATTTTTATAATGACCTTTATTGGCTTCCGAGCAACAGTATTCAAAACGGAACCCTTGTTGATGATAAACATTTTATTAAAAAATAACTATTTATAAATAAACCCTAAAAATTTCATTAATTTATCATCAACGGTTGATTTTTAATATTTTTTTTTAATTAAAGTGCTCAAAATGTTCATTGTCAAAAAATATATAGTTAGAAACAAAATTTTTCATAATAATTCTAGGGATTAATTACTTATAGTAACTAGATACTATTAAAAGAATATATCAGATCAAAGTTTCATGACCAAGTGGTAAATGAGGGGTCCAGTTGATGTGATCTTGCTCTATAGTTGAATGATACAATCCGGAAGCCCTCACTTCAGAGTCTATTCTTTTAGGATGGCGATGTATTTTGATCAATCTAATGCTACAAACTTCTACAGCTAATTTAGGGAAGGGGGATAGGGAAAATAAATAAACTATCAAATGTATCGTTCATATTTGTTTATTACATAACTAAAGAAAATTATAGAAATATCACTTTTACAAATTGCGTCTCAACTAACTATTAGTTATATATCTCATTCCATAAAGTAACCTGTATGTAAATAACGAAATATAACATAATCTCATATCTATATTTATTGTAGTATATATTTTATTTCAAATCAATTTGTACAAATATTACACAAATTACTTTAATTGTGCCAAGTACGTACATTTTTTTTAAATCTATTAAAAAAAGCAAGAAATAGTTTTTATTTTAATTTAATTTTAATATAGGTATGCATTAATCATTGTCTAGTTTTATTTTTGTTGTATTTGTTTTATTTGCATGTACAAATTGGAATGAAATTAAAATTATTTTAAACTTTAAAATATAATGTAGCAGTTCATTAAAAATCTTTAAAGAAAATCATATTTTCGTAAACATTAACTAATTTGCACTTAATTCATAAAATGCTTTATCATTTTACATAGCTAAATAATATTTTAACTTTGTTCTTCTTTTCTTATTTGTCACAATTGTATTGCCTGGGCACACACAATTTAATTTTTCACAATTATAAAATACTTTTTTTTTATTTTAATTATTCGAGACAAAGAGTTTTTTTTTTTCTGGAGAGTCGACTAGTATCTATTTGTGGCGAGTAACAATCATACAAAAAAATCTTTTATTTCTTCATATTTGTGCCTATTCGTTTGAATTCGGCAAGTATCTAAACGTGCCATAACAAACATCTATAAAAATTACATATTTTCGTACAGTCAAATATTATTCTATAATATTATAAAAAAAAACATATTTTTTATGATTTTTATAAATCGCATCTATAATAACAATAAGCTTAATTAAAAACAACCTTGCTTACTTTACAACAACTTTAGTTTACGTCAGGATTTTTATTATTAGATATAATAAAAGAAACATGTTTTCATATTTTAATTGAAATATATGTCAGAGCATTTTCAAATCAATTAAAAATGATGTATTAAGGCAAAACTACCCTCATTATTTAAATCCTTAAATACAGATTAATGATTCACAGAGCAAAAATCACACATTTATTTATTTCATTAATATTTCAGATGCCAAACATCTCGTCATAAACCCTGCAATATTAAAGTAAAATGTACTTTAAAAAGGATAATATAAGCATACCACACGGTAAACACATTTGCACCAAATAATAGTAACCGTAAATAATTATTTTGTGAATTTGTATGTTTGTAAAACATTTACAATGGGCAACTTTACTTGCAATTATCTTTCACTTTCTTCACAGTTTTTAATATAATGATAGCGTATTTTCATTGACACATACGCCAAAACATTTTATAATTTGATAAAAAATACCTTAAAAAATTAAGGCAAAACTACCCTCAATTCCGAAATCCTCAAATACAGTATAATATAAATGGCAGAGAAAAACATTCTTTGAAAAGATTCATTTTTCAGAAACCTCGTCATATTATTTTTAACATCGAGATAATAAAAGCATACACTCGGTAAGTAACTAATGATAGTAGCTGTAGAGCATTATTTTGCGTCGTAGTCATTCTGTCCTTAACCGCAGCGGGTCTAAGAAGGGCAAGTCACTCGCGCTATCGCACTCGACTTGGTGGAACAGTTTTAGCGGCACTTCCTTCACTTTTTTAACAGGTTTCACTTGTTTATTATTGGTAACTTGCTTCGGTTTGGGCACCATAACTACTGGCACGAGTTGCTTGCGACCGATCGATTCGGTGGACTGGTTCTCGGCCGCCTCCAATGCTGTTTCAACGTCTATTAACGCGTGGTTACGGCATTGGAGCAGAGCTGCTAACTGTGAATTGTAAGATTTGAAATTAGTTACAGCTTCTCATTCCTCCCTTTTACTACTTTAAAGCTGTTTCCATCACATTTTAAGGGCATCATTCATAGTGATGATAGATCTAATTAAAATGACAATGAATAAAAATTTACTAATAAGGAACATATAAGACTAATTAAGGCAAAGCTCAATTAGCAAATTTTTGAATACAGATTTTAAAAGTACAGAGAATAGCACTTTTTTGAAGGTTCTAATTTTTGAAAGGCTGTGAATTGCTTTGCACTTACCTGCATGATCTGTCTCAGCGGCAGCTCCGCTCGGGGAGGGGGGCGGGGCAACGCAGCACGCAGTGCCTCCGCTGCAGCGGGGAGGCGTGCCCGTAACAGAGCGAGGGCAGCCAATGAGTGCGCGACGTCCCCGCCCTCCGCCACGCCCTCTGCCACGCCCTCCGACCCGGACGACTCCAGTTCCTCCTCGGCACGCTGCTCGAATGAGTACACGGAGCTTGACGCGTCTATGATGCTGTCACGGGGTCTGAGGGAGGGATGGTTGAATACGTTTTGAAAACTTTTTTAAAGATATTTTACTTGTTGCCCTCCTTTCTTTCATGTGTTTAAGATTGGGTATGAGGCAGTGTGATGAGCAAGCTTGAGATTTTCACATGGCGCCACATGAGTTATGGCGGATGAATATAAAATCGAGGAACATGTGACGCATCCTGACAGCGTAAATGGTGTGATATGTCAGTTGTGTGAAAGAAAAAGAGAGTCAAGACGTGATGCATGCAGAGTTTGGGCGCAGATATGATATGAATGATGATATTGATGAAATACTTGATATCGTATATGATGTGGACAGAATGTAAGAGAGGACGTGGCATAGATTGGCCGCGGATACTGATTTATTAGAAAAAAAAGAGAAAGTTAGGGCACGCGCAAAGTGCACGGATCCGCGAACTTTGCATTAGCTGGTGCATCTCCACGAAGTGTCCACACATCAGTAGGCATGGGCGTAGCGAGTATTTGCTTTAGGGGTGGGCAAATTGGCAAAGGCTTTAGGGGTGGGCAAATTGGCAAAGGCTTTAGGGGTAATCAACATTAGTGTAGGTAAAAAAAAAATATTGAAAAGTGCATAATAATAACATAGAAAATGAGTTTTTAGGTTCAATTTTATTGTTTTTTTGTCAGAGCTAGCAGGACGTGTATAAAAATTTCAAAATAGATTACCTAAAAGTTTTAAGAGAATATAAAATTTTCATTGGCAAGCAAGGGAGAAGCAAGCGACCACCCCTGTCCCACCGTGGCTACGCCCATGTCAGTAGGTCGATCAGTCTACGTTGGTGCTCGCCAGATATATCAGGCATCAGTTGGTTCTCGAACAGCGCCAGAGGTACGAAAACTCAGAGAGGGAGAGAGACGCAGCCTGTGTGGTGTGCTAGTGAGGGTGACTCACGCGTGCGCGAGCTGCGGCGGCGGCGGCGCGGGGTGCGCGTGCGGCGCGCGCAGGTGTAGCGCGAGGGCGCACACGTGCCGCGCGCTCACGGCCGACGGACGCATCAGCGTGCACAGCGCGCCCGCCGTGTCCGACTCCAGCACTGGATGCGGAACGTACGGTCAAATATTAGAGACTAGTGGACCCGATGTACGTTGTCTTGTCTAGTCAACGCACCATACATTATAACCAGAGTGTCATTATTTTACATGTATATGTCGCAGTCATCTTGTTGAATCCGCTACTCAATTGAATCACTAGCGCGTTCATTGAATGACGACATTCAATTGAA
>DVXP01000785.1:0-17843 GCA_018235645.1 Junonia grisea | reverse complement strand
TCTATGTCATATTTCTTCATTGACAGCTGTTAACAACAACCTCTACGTATTTTTATATTGCTTTCATTGGCTACCCGCGAACACGATCCGGGCCTTCTCTGCCCCAAGCGGCAGAAAGACGCACTACGTCTTTCACTATTATCTATACTACCCCCAGCCTATGAGTTGACAGACCTGTGTATATGACCATGGCCGCGAGAAACAAGAGACCTAAAACCTTTAATTTCATATTTGATAAAAAAGAGCTCTATCCATTATTAATAAAGAACATAGAAAATAAATAAAATATCCTTAATCCTCCTCATATAATAAAGGAGGATAAAGGGACCATTTTTATAATTTGTATTTTTCGGTCTGTGTAAATGTACACAATCCCCGACGGCATTTTCCCGCCCACCTCGTCTCAACGAAATAATGAAATGAGATATAATATGTATAATATGTACAAGTCTAAATTCCTTCGGTTAATAACATGGGATAAAAAATTTCAGTTGTTAAGGCAATTCTTCATTTAATTAGAGGTGTCGTTACTGCTGAACTTATTACTTAGTACACTACTTAGTACTCATTTGAGATAGGACACAACATTAACGGCTATTAAGTAAAAGTGTGAAGTACGAAGTCCGAAATAGTAAGGAAATATGTATTATGATTGTCCCATGGAAAGAGTTCATCTTCATTTACATAGTATTCATGAAATATTTAAATTTCAGGACACGAAGTTCCAAGTTTTTCCTTTTCTTATGAATAGTTTCTGATAAATTGTAAGTTACTGGACGTACAGTAGAATTTCCTTCCACAAGCGAGGGATGAAATGGAATATGATAACGACATTTATCTTAAGTCATCTGTTCATCGTTTGTGTTGGCGTTCTCTGCTAAGTTCGAGATACATTAGTGCAGTCGGTCGAACTAACTTCACTTGTAATAAACTTACAGAGTTCCAAAGTAAGAGCGACAGAGGAAGGGAAAGATAGTGTTGCATTTACTTGAATCTTGAAAAGTCTTTGTGCTTATTTTTAGCCCGACTAAAAACCTTGTAGGTTAAATTTGTTGCTTTTGGAAAACCTATTTTAGGAGGTAGTTGCTCTTCTTTTTAAATTAACATAACAACATCAGAACCTCGAGTATTTCCTTGTAAATATATCTATTTATTTTCAGGACTACAAATGAAGGCACTATACTTTAACTCAATCTGAGTAAGAAGAGAAAGAATATAAATAGATATAGAGAATAGAGTCTCAACAATTGTTAATAAATATTTTTTAACAGTATCTCAACTATTTGTTGATTCGAAACCCTCTTAGTTTGTTCTATTATATCTATTCCATTACAAGCATTTACTTATATTCCTCACATCTTTAGATCAAATAAATAAGTATATCGATACTTTCCATTGTTTCAGAGGTCCTCATGGCGGTTTCCCAGGGTCTAGTACTAGGTGGTAGTGCAACAGAACGCGCTGTTGGGTCCCGTGCCCTTGCACTGAGGAGTGATGGGGTTGTCAACAACGCGGTGGCGTGGGAGAGATATGGGGCTGCTGAGCCAGTGGCTGTTGTATCCCCACAGCTTGAGAAACCACCAGATCCTGAATATCCTTGGTAATAATCTCCTTAATAAATCACAAACACAAGCATATTTAGGTTTTAACTACGATGACATTTGGGTTAACGTAACAAAAATAATTTATCTAGATAGGCTTATACCTATTTTTCGTGATCTTCAAATCATGGCAAAAGGGCAGTCGTGTATTTTCTGCTACATTGCTAAATTCTGCCAAGAACATGGTGTAACAATCTCACCTAACTATACGTAACTAATTTTCAATTGTCATATTTCTTGAAAATTCCTGTTCTCTAGGTATGTATCAGCAGAAGAGAGTGAATCGTTAAGATCGCCAAAGTTCATGCCTTCGCCCCCCGGAGCGACAATGGAAGGGTGGTGGACATACCCTTATTATAGCTGCGAGGCAAAACGCTGGCTGCTATCGTATACAGTCCCTGTGTCTACAATACGCGGGTGAGATTGAATTATTCATTAACTTTCTTAAGACGCATGCACATTATTTTCTCTTTATAACATTTCCTTTGATATTTCTCCCATTAGATGTGGGCTATGATACTTCTTAGTAGGGATCTTTATTGGAATCGGGACGTTTTTATGAGAAAGTAATTATTAAACTTTTGTTAGTAATAGTATAAGACAGATTATATGTAGTCATTTTTTGTTTTGACTTTAACGACAAAGAATCTACTTCTAAAATCCTAAGCAATAATAATAATCCCATATAATAAGTCTTGATCCTAATATTAATAAACAATAAAATAAATAAAGAGAAGAGATTAGACCACAAATACATTACTAACATTGTATAAAAATTCTACAATTTAGTTATTTCGTAACAAAACAATTGTTTTGTAACATCAGAACGTGTTTCAACCTAAAGAAAAACAAAGAACTGTCTTAGAATACACAAACTGTTCAAATTGCCTTCAGCTATATCAGATAGGGTTCCCCGGGGTACGGGATGTTCATTAAATGATAACGTGCCATTATTTCGTTTCAGATTAAAAGGCGTCGTGTCTCTAGACATTGATATTTCCAACTTGGAGATAAATCAGTGCGAAGTGGATAACGAGGAGGAAAATGATAATCAAATATATTCCTTCCACGGAACACATAAATGCCCCAATGAGACCACTTATGTAAGGATGTTAAATTAATTTCATTTCTGTTTACTCTTCCTTTGAAATGTAATAGAGTTAATTTGAATGCTGCTTCCCATTTTCATTAAGGGTTATTGAAGTTATGTAAACAGAGTTGAGCTTTTGTTATGCATTATATATTTTATTATTTAACAATATGTTACGTAATCAGATATACTATTGTATCAGTAATCAGATTATTTTTGGCATATTAACTTCGACAAATCGATAGCGGAACTTCAGGCTGAATTTCAGTAAAATTTGATTTTAATATAGTAAAACCTAAATGACTTTTAGCGCATAAAAATTATTTTTGACTGTTTTGTTTAGAGTACACTTTGCTTAAAAATGTTTAAAACTCAATGAATTATATTAAGTGACATAGATTCATGGTCTATTAATTAAAATTATGCGGTTTTCATACTGTCCTACAAAGTTGATCTTTATCACATTATGTTAAAACCTAAGCGAAGATATAGAAAAGATTTTGTAAAAATGAATTCATTACCCTATAGAGCTACCTACATATGTATACAGATTTATATAATAGAAAAAAATGGCAAACACCAGTTCCAACTTCCGAGAGTTCGCCATATATACAAAGTAGGTAACAGTGCAGTAATGAGCGATGGATTCAAGGAACTGCAGCAAAACGAGTGGAATCCAATTAAGCAAATGGAAAGTGTGAAGTTTTACCGTGAATAAGAGATTTAACATTTTTTATTTTTCTCTCTTTTAATTAAATTCTGAAAAATCGTAATAATACTTCACAAATTCATTACTGTTTTTGGATGCATAAAAAGGTTTTCAGTCTTAAATATTGGTGAAATGAATATCATGTTTATTTTCATTGGGCAAAGTTCTAATTTAAACTCAGACTTTATATAAACGTAACACAGCCTGTACATATCCCACTGCTGGGCATAAGCCTCTTCTCCTATTAGAGAGAAGGTTACTAAACCAGGCTTGTGAGTTTGTATATTTATTTTAACTAAGCAATATTGTTCATTTGCAGTGTGAATACAAACCCAATAGAGAAATCAGTGTCCGCTATAGTGGTTGGGCGCGAGGATCCTATATATGCAGATGCCGGCCAGGATTCTACTCCATGCATCACCCTGAAGGGTTTAATGGATCTTTAGTGGAAGGTAAAACCTTTGTGAACTGATCCTGTATATCAAATCAAAATGCAAAAAAACGTAATGAGTTACATGTTGGCAAAGGCCAGTCAAATTACGGACTTTAATTTGTCGTAATCCAGGCCCACCTTTAGGATTATATTATTCTATTTTATTGAATACTGAAATAAGAAGCAGATACTAAAAAGACATATTTAATAAATACTATATATCTTATCTTCAGTTGCTTATCAAGAATACGAGGAAAACAGTCTAGAAAACTGGAGCGAGCCGTACGAATGTCTTCAATGCCAGCCTGGATGTGAGACGTGCCGAGGACCGGAGCCATGCCTTGCCACATATAACTGGCCTTTTCGGTAACTATCCACAAATAAAACTTTTGCCATTATAATCGCAACAAAACTAACCTCGCTGGAAAAAACCAGCAATAGTGGACTTCTCTGTCCCACGAATGATACCATATGAAAAGTAGCCTTGCTGCTGCTAAAGCGCAGCTTGTAGATCTAACATTATAAGTTACTGATTGATAGATATAAAAAAGACGTAATATCCAACAAATTCACATTCAAATTCAAAATATTGTTTATTCAAGTTGGCTCAGGGAGCTCTTTTGAATCGTCAGTTTACATTTTTTTTAATCTACCGCCGGTTCGGTACAAGCTTATGTTGATATCTTCTTCCACAATATTTTTTCACCATGTACTAAATCGATCGCTAATCGAATCACTCCTTCCCTTTCTAAATTTTTTACAACGCTTGCGATATCTAAATACACTTCTGGACCTCCGTAGGTCAGACTTTATAAAACTTCTCTTTCCAGGATATCGTTACTAGTGATATCCGTGAGCTGCGCAGTCATGACGGTCCTGCTCACCATATACACGCGCCACCATCGTCGAGTCAAGGTGTTTCGAGTCGCCAGCCCCGTGTTCCTCTCCATAACGCTGCTGGGCTGCGCTATCATGTATATGGAGGTGAGTTTAATTATCAAATCAATAGGAAATATATTTATTAAGACTTTTAAATTCTCCGGAAGAAAGACAGAACAAAACGTCGGTAAAGAACTACCGCCGATTCGGATTATAGGTATTAGGTACCTGCGTGCGTAAGGTATACTGTGTCGTCATATCATCTAAAAATATTGAACAGAATCATGGGTTCTGAAGGTGAAGAACATTTATTATATAACCTAAGTACTTAAATTCATAACTGTTCATTATTCATGGTCCCATCGGGATATCTTGAGTTAGTCCGTCCATAAACGCAAACCAAGACAAACATATAATATAAAGCCTACACAAATAGTCATCATAAAGCGGATTGATTCGATTTGCATCTAGAACCAAATATGCTAATCATTTATAAACTTGAGAATAATTAAATATATAAAGTATCTAATTTTGATATGAAGGTAAATTTGAAAAAGAAAAAAGTCGTTTAAAAAAACTAAAAAAACACGCTTAACTGCAGTCATGCACAGATCGCGCGCTAGCTCTATCTTTTTCACTCCACTACAGAGAATCTATAAAAGAATTTATAAATCCTGGCGGTCCTAATAAGGATAATGAGAAACTGTTATCAAATTATTGTATTGTCACCCACCCTTGACACGTGTGCAAAGTTCCAAACTTATCGGATTTCTCAAATCTGGTGAAAATTGAAAGATCAAAGCTCAAAGATTCCGTTACATACATACATACATACATACATACATACATACATACATACATACATCCCGAGCTAATAAAAGCGTGTTAAAAAGAAGAAGAACCGACACCTGAGCCAGGACCGCAGACAAAAGCTAGTCAATATAATAAACCTCAAGTCACGTATGAATTACATAATATGTTGGCATCAAGCAACATTTCGACTTCACACCAAGCACTGAACTCGACAGAACTACTTCCCAATTACTAACTCCGTCCCAACTAAACTAATTACTAGGAATCCAATTGGCTTGCTCGGGAAATTAGGTTTTAATTCTGAACTATGAAAGGAATTACAACGAAACTAAATAAAAAATGATATAATAGATACGAATACCAAATTCAAAGAAAGTTTAGTTTTGATATTATGGTATTTAAACTACCTTTGAGCGATCGATACGAAAGGTTTCTAATTTTAATTTTTATTTATTTTAACTTTTCTTACAATCTGAGTGCTATTTTTCTTTTATTTTTGTACAAGTCATAACTTAAAAATTCGTGTATGACTTTATGTTTTTATTACATTTGATACGTGTTGCTAAAATTGAGTTTGCGCTTTGGTCTATTTTGTAGTTATTATTCCACAAGTTCAATGATAGATCTAGAATAAGATAATACTGTTTCAAGTTCTATTTATAACAAATATTATTTTAAACTTAGGTTTAATTTAAAAAATTGTTTCAGATGGCAGCTATATTTCCGGTTCTGGACCGATATTCTTGCATCGCAACAAAATGGACTCGACATATGGGCTTCTGCATTACATACACTGCTCTACTAATGAAAACATGGAGGTAATTGGATGATAATTTTAATTAAGTATTACCGTCTATTGTAAGAGTCAAATTTAGATTTCCTTAAATTTTAAAATGATCTGCTATACCTATGATCTGACATGTATTTGAGTTAGGTTTATAGGCTGTATAGTTATTAGTAAAACCATTACGGTTTTATTAATACCTATAAGATACCTATAAGATATTGAAGCAAACCTAATACAGTCAGTAAAGAATTATATACAGTAATTAGGATTCTCAAGGCTTTGCTTGCTAGATATTAATTTTAAGGCTCATTTCAGAGTATCCCTCACGTATCGAGTAAAATCAGCTCACAAGCTAAAATTAACAGACAAACAGCTTTTGCAATGGATGGCACCAATTTTGTTGATCATGTTAGTGTATTTGGGAACATGGACTCTTTCTGCACCACCTGATGCTGAAGTTGTAAGTAACTTACTTCCATATAAATAGTCACTAGCTGACTAATTCTGTAAAAAAAATATGAGAACAGATAAAAAGGCTTGGACTCATATTAAATGGACCTGTCCGTACTAAAAGTAATGGTAAATTCGAACAGGGGAATTCTATGCGCTTTTCGAGTTTTCGAGTTTTGGGCCAAGGCCCCCTTCTCCCTCAAAGAACTATAAAATAACTAATAAATAGTTAATGATAGTGAACTAATTTTTATACTTATTTCTACCTAAATTTTATGGGATGATGTAGGTATGGGTGTACCTTAAAAGTATTTCATTTGCAGATTACAGACAATAGAGGACTTAAATTCAAACAGTGTACATACAATTGGTGGGACCACAGTTTAGCCATAGGTAAAGTTTCTTTTTGATATTTTATATTACCAATGATTAAGTTAAAATTTTGCTAACGAAAAGCAAATGCGGAAAATCTATTTAACGGTACCTATTTTTCTAATGCTTGTAGGAGAAATTCTCTTTCTTCTTTGGGGTGTGCGGGTGTGTTATCGTGTAAGACACGCTGAAAGCCTCTACAACGAAGCACGACTCATTTCCATCGCTATCTATAACATCTTCACTGTCAATTCTCTGATGATTGCCTTTCAGTAAGTGATTCATTACCTATCAAATATAAAAATAATACTATTATCTGCAACATCAAATTAATATGTGAAATTCTTGCAGCTTGCTGATTCTCCCACGAGCTGGACCTGATATAAAGTATTTACTAGGTTTCATAAGAACACAATTATCCACATCCACGACAGTGTTGCTAGTTTTTCTGCCCAAGGTAAGAAAGATATATTCTATAATATCCATTTCACTTTTAATTCTAATATTCATTTTTAAGTCTTCTACCATTTGAAATCTTTTTCACTCAAAAGTACGGACAAAATCTAACGAGCTTCGATCAGCTTGTTTACATAGTCACTAATTATGCGATAGGTTTCATCTTAAAATACGAACCTCGAGATTCAAAAAGATCATTACTGCAGGCAAAGATATCATTATTATTGGTACTCGGACCAAATATACCAAATAAAAATATGACCTTTCAACCGCCAAAAAATATAGCCATATGGTTCCAGGTGCTCCGCGTGGTACGCGGTACGGGAGACACGTGGGACAGCAGGGCGCGTGCCCGCGGCGTGCCGGCCTCCTCCTCACTGAACGGCATCGGCCTCGTGCCGGACGAACCGCCGGATCTCTTCCAGGAGAATGAGGAATTGAAGGTAGGCTGAACGTGTTATTTTATAAAGAAAAGTGAAGTGATTACTTTGCAAAAGTATGATTCTTATGTACAATAAGATATCAAAAGTACAAACAGTTTTTGTGTTCTCCAAGACACGACATGGACGAACGAATATTTCAGCAAAAAGTCGAAATTGAACCTAAAGTTGTAATTTGTAACGTTCGATTTCGATACCATTATGCCAAAACGATCATACTTACATAAAAATATAACTGATGATGAAAATATTAATGACAAATAATACACAGTTCATGTATTTACAGGAGGAAGTCCAGAAGCTAGCAGCACAGATCGAGTTCATGAAGATCGTGCAGATGGAAATGCACAATCGTCACCTGCGGCCGCGTCCCGGCGGCTACTTCACGACGAACACGACTGTCCCGCAGAGTCCAATGCACGCAAAGACTGTTAACATTTCACAAGTAATTTGCTTTTTATAAAATAACATATCACATCCTTGGCACATTATTGCCCATATTAGCAGCTCTAAATTACTATCCCAAATCAATAGAACTCAACTACCACCAACTATTTTTAATGATATGACAGTATATTGTCAAAAATTATTAATTTTTGCCTTACAGTGATATTGTCGAAAATCTAAGTATTTTATTTGACCAAAATCTTTCCTGAGGACCAAAGATATGGGATATAAGTCGTAAGATTTTCGCTTCATCTGGATCACTTCACAGACTGCGTTATATGTTTCCGATTCCTACTAAAATTGCGCTAGCACATAGCCTCCTTCATAGTACATGTGGATGAATCTCGATAAAAAGGTATAAAATGAAATGCCAGCAGAGGATGGAGGCCCCTGGAGAACAGGGGCCCCAAACACGTGCTTGGTGTGCTTATACGTTTATCCGCCACTGATTATTATTATTAGCCTTCAAATAAAATTTACTCACCTAGATATATTCTAATAACTTAGTCTCTTTTGCAAATAAAGTGAATAAATAATTTAAAATCCTTGTAACTTCTGATACATAAAAAAAAACTTTATTAATTTTTTTAAAAAACTATATATTTTAACCTTTCGCGATGTAATTTGTTCATATTTGCTTTGTGACGGTGTGACCACGGTGACCACGGTATCAGCTCGTGACCACGGTGAATGCAACTTCGCCGAAACGTAGGGCAGTAAAGATATTGTAATGCGTAAAGATTATCGCGATAAGACCCGTTTACAAAGCAAATATGAACAAATGGAATCCTATATCATATAGATGAACACAGTGGCGTAGCCAGTTTGACTGAATAAGCATCGAATTCAGATCCTCTCAGAATCATTATTGTTTTACTTGAACTCGTGTTTCTTTCTGTCAGTAAAAGAACACAGAATGGTCTTTGACTAAAAATTGAGAACCCCTTGAAACCATAAAATTCAGAAAACCTTGTTTCAATCTCTTAAGACTTGAACCCTCTTTTCCTAGGAGAACACAGAGTGGTCGGGGCCAGTGTGACTGGTGGCGTTGAGCGACAGCGGCTGGCACTGGCCGGGGCCGGCGGGGCGGCGCGTCGTCACCACCGTCGACCAGCGCCCGCCCGCCTTCGTGTGACCGGCTCATGTGGATCATTCGCTTAGGGTTGTTGCTTCACGAATTTAATATTTAGCGGTAAAATTGATTTGTGTGTAGAGGTCTTTATAATTCGCGAACCAGTTTTGTATTAGTAAATTTTACCATTGCAGTCGGGGTTGACCCTAAACGAAAATTTTTAGATTATTTCAAACAAAATTTCGTTTACAACATTATGAGATGTAATTTTAAAGCTGTCAGTAAAATTTACTAACATGGAGTTCGTTGGTTTTCGAATAATTGTATCGACTATCGATATGTTAAGTTTATCGTTTGCTCTAACATGAGCAGAATAGATGTATGATGGAAATGGAGACTGGGGTTAAAGAAATATAAAATCAGGAGTCAACTGTCAGAAAATAATAATATAGGTACTTACCTACTGAACGCGGATAGCAATAGTTTTGATTCGTTATTAGCCACTAAGCTAAATTCCGAATTCAACCATAAATAATCATATTGTTATGTCGTTGATATTAATTATTACGATTATTTTAATTCGTTTTAAATAACGTTACGACACAGCAAAGAATATAGATTCAATTATCTACCTGTGTAATCATTCATTCTAGTCATAGTCAATGCTTTATATAAAAACTAATTTTATTGTAATTTATTTCCTTTTTTAAATAAGAAAACAGAAGTCACTGCAACAAAGAACTGTATTATAATGGGAAATACTAATTTAGTTTAAGACTTATGGCGGCAAAGGGCGACTCGTATCAACGTAACGTAACACGTTACCACATTTTCGGTGATCTATATAGTAACTTTGTCACCGTTGCGTCAGGGTTTTTACTGATGGTACTAACAGGTGCAAAAACACACATAGGTACATACATGGGTACTAACCACAAATGCAAAAACATACATAGGTAGGTACATCGTAAGTCGTAACGTGTTAAATTATGTTCGGATGATTCGGCATGTCGTCGCCAATGCAGGCACATTTTAACTATAGTTATCAAGTGTGCCATCAAAATGCCAAATTGTATCTAGCAGCCCAATTAATTATAAAGGAGTAGGTACATACAATTCTTCAAAAATAAGAACCGTCAGTCAACATTTTAACTTATTTAAATATAGATCTGAGAGAGTATCACCATATCAAACAGATTGTAATAATTTCTTTATTTTATAACAGAAACAAGTTTTAATATAAGTGTAAGATATTATTCTATAAAGAATATTTTTATTGTAATAGTTATAAGTATCAAACCAAAGGGAATAATTAAAATTATTTATTAAGCTACTTATTCTACTTAAGTATAGAATGGACTACTTTAGTTGCAGTTTTTTTACTGGGAAAATAAAGGGGGATCTATCGCAACGTAGATATAAAAAAATGTTACAACAATTAACAGCGATTTTCTACCTATTATTCATAAAGGACAATTCAGGACTCACATTCCAATTATAATTCCTAATTTTTTTACATATTTTGCAGCTCAGTTACTTAGCAAATATTAATTTTGCAAGTAATATAGGTATATATGTCCAGCAGGAAATACATATATTGAATAGTTTATGTTATTAAATTATATTTGATATATATCTTAAGGTGTGTAAAGATGTTGGACATGTGTTCATCATAGAACAGACAATAAAATGTTAAAAAATCTGTTATGTTTAAAAAACTTTAAAATTAAATAATTTAAATATAATATAAACTGAGATGATACCTGAAAATACGTGATTATCGAAATATTATTTATTTGCAAAACATAAAGACATTCTAGAAAAACTGTTTAAATATTAATAAATTTTTAGAATTATTTCAAAACATTTGTAAATATACATATATAAAATATATGTCATAAAGCATGAATTCTAAAGTGTTGTAAATAGAGCATAGAACTTAATGTTTTTTATTTATTTTCTGTCTGTGATATACTTAGATATTTTTTAAATAATTTTCAAATGTGATACAAAAAAGCAAGGTTTAATTTTCATAGTTGGAAAGTAGCACCTTTATTTTATTTATTAATATATAGTCAGAGGTTCTCATATTTTTTAATCTATACTTGGTATAATTATTTAGAATTTGAATTTTTACATCTTATTGTATAGATTTTAGAACATAAAAATCCCAGTGTAGTTCAAATAATGAAGTCAATCAATAAATTTTAAAATAAGTATTAAAAACAACTATTAATCAGCATTAAACTTCTAGAACATTTATTTTTCTTACATAAATTTATTTAGATATGTGTACAAAAAAAATATTACTTTAATTAATAGCCACTTTACAGTAAATAGGAAATTTATTGTAATTTTAAATTAGAATTGTAAATTAAATTTTGTTATTTTGTTACAAAATTCTAAAAAAATATGAAAACAGATATGATTTAATTATATGTGAAAAACATGCATCCAATTAATAGTTCAACATAGATGGGCATATAGTTATATTTAAAAATTAACAAGTATATTGATAATTTTGAGATCCAAGTGTTTTATTGTTATAAATGTTTAGAGTATCTTAGCGTTTTGGCTAAGCCAAGCTCATAATATTAAATATAGATGTGTTGGTAGTTAAGCCTCAATGTGATATCAAGTAATCGGTGAATAATTTTTAAGTAGGTGTTTAATGTTAAAACGCTACTTTATGTTCTTGGTACTAGCAAGTACATACATGCAACTATGTATTTTTTTTTAAGTTTAATTAGTTTTTAAAAAAATAGAGTTCAATACCTCAATGTGGATGTGACTTTATAATTTTTTAAGTAGATACTTAAGTTTAATAGGTACTTGAGGGTTTTCAGGAATTAAGACTAAAAATAATAATAATAATATTATATCAAAATCTGCAACAATTTTTTTCCTGATAGATAACATCCTCCAATAAAGCATTAATATTAACATGAATACAACAAAATTAAAAAAAAAATTTCGAGGAACAAAAAAATAAATAAATAAATGTTTATTATTAATTTAATTTTATAAACTTTTGCCACAATAGCGTTGCATGTATGTACTGTAAACATTGGCATAGTTCTGGCATTCTACAAGGATATGAACTTTACAACTGACATGGCTGTACGGTGAAATACCTTTGCCTTTTCCCCAAGGGAAAGAATACAGCGAAAAAAAAAAATTTACAACTGACAGTGACAGGACCATAGAGTCCCTCAAAAGAACTGATTTTTCTTCAGAATTTTCTTGACATTTGCTAAGCACCTCATGTTGGTTTTCCTTCATCACTAAGCAAGAAATTATTATCAAAAATTTATTAAGCAAGATACTTAATTATTTTATTTTGCATACATAAAACAATGTTTTTGTATGTATGTTTTTCAAAATTTGCCCTATATAGGTAATTGATTTTTTTTTCTAGGAAAAGCAAATATTTCTGGAATGGTCTAGCTATGTCAATGTTTACGACAACTTCGTTTTCAATTCTCTAAATGTCTGTGTATACTCAAAAATTGTGTCAAAATTTTGATTGTTTTTTTTTTCCATATTAATTGCCGAATATATACTCAAGATAACTGTTTAATGTTATTAGTATCATACTTAGAAGTAAAGACGTCTCTATGAATTTTGTTTTTAGGAAAAAAAATATTCTGTAAGTTGTGTTTTTACATTAAAAGACTAACTGTTTACTTTGTTTCATTTATTATCACCTATTTTTTACAATATCAGAAAATATTTTTAACTAAAAATTGTTAAATTTTCATTCAAACATACAACTATAAATTTTATTTGACTACCCTGAAATAAATAAAATAACACCCAAAAATGTGTTTATTTTTTTACAATTTACAAGAAACCATATAATTATACGTTATCATATTCATATCCTGAAGATAACAATACATAGGCTACTGTTTATCCTGAGAACTACAATGAGGCATGTTCCAGTCCCCAAAAGCAAAAACAAGTTGATAGGGATTCTTCTACCAAAACTATATGCGAAATCGTATGTAAAACTATCAAAATTACAGCTAATAAGAATTTAATCATAATAATGACAAGCTTTTAAAAATATTATTCATCAAATATGTCGGGCTGATCATTTTTATTTATAAAGGGTACACTAGCACACAGGAACTGCACTTCACTCTCAATCGATTTCACACTATCACTACTTTCTAAATTCTTTTGCAACAAATCTAATACTTCCATGTCTTTTTTAGCTATCTCGCAGACCTTTTCAACTGACGACAGTTCCTCTTCTTCAGCAGTCAATAACGCTTCCATTAACGCGCCTCGTTCGACCCTTTTCCTTAATGAAACGACCTCCTCTCGTAACTTTTCATATTCCTCATCGGATATTTGCTCTAACTGAACTTCATCTTCAGGTAACAAAACGTTACGAGGTATTTTTAAAACTCGTTCAATTTCTTCGTCTATTATATCCAGAGACGGCCCAGCCCTCTCGCAATATAAACGAACTAATTTATCACATGAATGGGTTAATGTCGCTTTATCTTTATCGTTTAAATCCAATGACTCTTGGAGATATGATTCCATATCCTTCACACCAGTTTGTATTTTCTGTTCGACCATTTGACGAACGGAAATTTTAAGCCTCTGGGCGCCGAAACCAAAATGCTGAGTTTCATACTCCTCGTCGATACCGCCTGTCCATGGCGGAATTTTTATCATTTTCAACGATTCCTTTATGTTATGAAACTAATAAAAACAAAGATTAACAGTACAATTTTAAACTTTCAAATTAACAGACTCTCACTGCACTGCTACGCTACGATGTGTTTTGTTTACGTTGAGCACAGATAATACGCGTTTGCAGTGTTGCCAACCCGAATTTTACAAAATTGGTAGATTGTGTGCCAAATGTCGGTAGAAATTGGTAGAAAGTAAAATCCGAAATTGGTAGATCTACCACCTTAAATTTACAATTTTTTTTAAATTAAAAATGCATAAAATGTTAAAATTAAACCACTAAGTTCCCTTTGGAGTTCTTAAAATGTTTATTTTTGTAAATAATAAATATTTTTACTGAAAATTTTATATATTTTCTGCGCTAGGCTGTCCATATATTAGATATCTATATATTTTTAACTTCCATTTTAATAATCTCCACTGTCGATTCAATTTAGTCATGTTTTCTAGGCATAGTCCTAAATGTAAAAATATAATGTCAATTAAAAAAATATTCTATAGAGCGGACAACATTAACAATTAATTTTGTTTAACTTGTCTGGAAACTAAAGCTCCTGACACCTGGCGTCTTTTATAAAGTGCTAAATAAACTATACCGTAAAATCCGAGTATTTTTTGACTTCCTATGCTTTACAAAGGACAAAATATACCTAAACTTCAATGTGCTCGATGTATTTGACAAATAATTCCAAAAACAGTTGTTTTTGTACAATTCCCGAAAACCCCTTGTCTATGTTTTATTTAATATGCAAAGTTTGAAACAAAACAGTTTAAAGCAAAAGCACATTCGACCTTTGTGGCAAGTGATTGTAGTTATAGCTTGGGAGTCAGGAAGATATATCAATTTAAGACATTTTAATCGTTGCTCTTCATTAAAGCAAAAACGTTTTTGTTTTACAATCTCCATATAAAAGATCAATAGATTTTCCTTTACAAAGTCTTGTTTCAATGTTTTTTTCGCTCGTCAATATAAAAATAATTCAAAGCGGTGATATGTCAAAAATAGGTAGTTTTTAGGTCTAGGTTGGTAGATGGGTAGACTCAAGCGAAAATTGGTAGATCTACCAAAAAGTTGGTAGATATGGCATCACTGCCGACGTGATCGATATACGTGACATTGACAGTATTTTTTTTTCAATGTGATTTTTTTTTAGTTTATTTAGGCTTGGATTGTAATAAATTTTGACTATATGTCAAGATATCTACTTAAATATTTTAGGTTTTGTTTTACATAATATATCTATTAATATGGAAGATTTAAAAGGTACATTTTTCATTTTTCTATTCTACAAATATTAAAATCTACTTTTAGATAACATTCACACTGTCATGTCATGCAAATCACATAATTTTGCAAATCAAGCAATAATTTGAATCGACTCAAACTCGATTTACTCGACTTCACACAACACGAGTTCGATCACAGACATAAAGATATGGACTGTGCATTCCGTATCAGGCTACCAAAAATTGTTGACAAGAAATATGAAAAATAAAAGAGACGAATGCGTATTCAAAGATAAGTTGGCATAACAATAATGTCTTTTATCAATTTTTTTTTGTAGAAAATGACGCATTTTTTTTTGACATGTAAAAACCAGTCTTTAAAAAAGGTTTTAATTTATATGATTTTTTAATTTTATTCTTTAATCTATTTTTTAACTGTAACAATTTTACAATTAATGTATTTGCAAAATTCTATCCCTAAATGAGTAAAGAGGGATAGTTTTGTATGCAAAATAAACGATCGAAATGGCGGTAAAATGTTAGTAAAATAAAAATTATATTTTATTCAGTTCAAACATTTTCTAAAACAACAACAGCAAAACTTTATACCTTATACAGAATGATTCAAAAAACATTAAAAATAAAACTCCAAAACATTTTTTTATACATTTATTAGCTCTGTTTAACTTTTTTAACACCTTTATGTACTAATTTCGTATGAGTATATAAGGCAGGTCGTTGTTTGAAAGTGTCGCCACAATCTTCACACATGTATTTCCGTTCTTCTGAATGGGTTAATTGATGACCACGGAGGGTTGATAGTGTCTAAAAAGTATTTATATTTGATAGAAAAAATACTGACTTTGAGGCGAAAATAACAATCAAGTTGGATATTTATATAAAATCGTAAATTGTGGCGAAATAATTTTTATATGATTTAAGAAATTACTTCGACGGACTTGCGCCAAATCTAGGCCCGTATTCTCTATGTCACGATGCGTAACGTGCCCAAAACGGTTGACGTCATATCGTGCTTGTCAAACAATCTTACCATGACACGTTACGTCTTCTTAAAACGGTAATTTGTAAGCACACGTCTTGAAAACGTAAGGAATAGCATAGATAATGATATTCTTGTCTTTTTGGAGATTGCACGATCCGTTTCTATTAACAATCTTTCAAAAAATATTACCGGTTTATTTTTTATTAATTTCTTAATTACTTGTGGAACGTTCCACGTAACGTGACATTTCAATTTCACAATGTCATAGAGAATACGATTTTAAGACGATAACGTGTTTCAACATAGAAATACGTTTTGATTTGGCATAGAGAATAAGGGCCCAGGTTATATAAAATATTCGACATGCGAAAGTAACGTCTACCTTTAGCTTTTGGTAAAAAAATGTTATACCAATATATCAAATATCTTTCCAAGAGTTTAGCTTTCTGGTCACGTATCGTTAGTAATGAGTCTTATTGGATAAATCGATCCCAATAGTCCAGTATACAGGTTCCAATCTCATTTAACTGATTGTATATCTTGTCTATCAATAGCAGTAACTTTTATCTTGTATACCTACTCGTATTGAAGTATGACTCTATACAGTCTTTTTAGTTTAATAAACATGATGATTGATCCAGAGATTAGCACAATAAAATAAACAAAGACGAGAACAAAGTTTTAGCTTCAAATATGTAACTATAGAATTACCATAAATATTAATAATATAATAGTTAAAGCTAGAGCTAAATAATAGTTAAAGAAGAGCTAGCCCCAAAGTAAATTCGAGACTTGTGTTATGGAATACTAATTCAACGATACTAGATTTGTTATATATACATATATACACATCCAAGACTCATTCGGGAAAGATCGTTTTCCATGATCTACTTACGTTTACTTTACGTTACCTTTACGTTTGATTATACTTACGTTATGACATTGGTTACAAAGATTTCATGATTAAAGTCCACTTTAAGCGTGTTCCTTAATTAATGGTGGATTAAGGTCTTTACTATTGAGGAAAAGCCTTACCACAGATGAAGACTTTATCCCATCTATTTCTTCCAACAATCAGTCTTCCAGTCGAAAATTTGTAGCCACTTATACTGATTTTTCAAATATACATATACATTTACAATCAGCCTTTTTCATCCAAGCCATGATTAGTTATGTAATAATAATGTTTGGTAGTCGCTTAAAACGCTGGTACAGCCAAAGTTAAAAAAAAACTGGTAGCACATTATTTTTTTTTAATTTACTTATGGTGATAAAGGTTGTTAGGGTTCCGTAGTCAAAACGGAACCCTTATAGTTTCGCCATGTCCGTCTGTCTGTCTGTCTGTCTGTCTGTC
>DVXP01000784.1:0-17843 GCA_018235645.1 Junonia grisea | reverse complement strand
CACAGACACACAGACACACAGACACACAGATACACAGACACACAGACAAACATAGCGGTCAAACTTATAACACCCCTTTTTTTTGGTCGGGGGTTAAAAATACTTATAATTATAGATTTTAAAAATACATTTTAGTACTGGTTTATTATGGCAATATACCATTAATTGTTTATTATAATTTTTTGTAAAAAAAAAAAAAACACTTTTAAACAGGAAGCTTCATAAATTAATATAGATTAAAAATAATATTCGCCATTGCTGAATAGCATAATAAATGTTTGTTTGATAATACAAAATAACAATCGCTTTGCATACTTTTAGAGCACAATATTCTTATATTAAAGACTCAATAAATATGTACAACAGAAACTTTTTTCCTTTTTCGAAGGAAAATCATTGAGGAATATAGTTAAGATCACTCAGCCTGAACACATCGCACTGCACATCTTATGCTAAAATTATCATTTCATGTATAATGTGAAAATTATTCTCCAAATTCAATTTAAAAATTAATTTTACTTTGTTTATATATTTAATTATTTTTCATGGGATGTTGCCCATGAAAAAGTTCAGTTCAGTGTTTATATTTACAAAAAAAAGAAAACAACCTTAACAACTTGAGATCTTGAATTTGAGATCCCAGAGTTATTCCAACTTATTTAACATATTCTTTAACAGTTTCCAATAGGTGTAAGAATAAAAATATCAGTCAAATTTTTAATAAAACAAAATGCTTGCAAAAAATTGTTTGATATTTTTGGAGGATATGTCTTTTTAATTAATTTTAATTTATAAGAGTAAACTAATTTTCCTTATTCCTTCTAACTTACAATTGTATAATTTCAAAATCATATTAGAATTTACAGGGCATAGCTCTTCAAATTGTTAATATAATGAATAAGTATGTGTTTGATATTGATAAGGTTGTAAAATTTAGGTAAAATAAAAATATATAATATATATAAACAGAAAATATTGTATATAATAATCGTAATACATTTAATTAATTTATTATGAATATATTTAATTAATTTTCATTAATGTAATGTATATTGTATTCAAAACACTATCGATATAAGTTTCGTAAAGTACTCGAGAAAAAAACGAAAAGTAGTTTTTAGTCATCATTAGCACTAGCACGGCTTCTATGTCGAAGTCGTGTGCACACAAGCGTCAAACAAAGTTGTACTTTGCAATTCGAAGTTGCTTCGGTGTAGAGCGTCTTACTGAGAAAAAAAAACATTACTGACGAGAGTAATGCATTCCTTGTGAGATCATGTGTGACAAAGCGTGAAATAATTAAGTGTGTTTAACTTCATTGTGAGCAATACTTAGAATATGATTCGGCATCTTTAGCCTTACAATATTTATTCGAAAATATTATATCAGCTGTCATTGATTACGTCAGTAAAAAGTAGAAACGAGTACGAAGAAGATTTCAACAAAAAAGACAAATAAACATAATACTACTTTTTTATGTAACTAAAGTTTAAGTTACACCAACAAACTCAAAATTAACAAATTATCGATCTGAGATTCGCAGACTTACACTAGACTCTTACCTTCCGATAACTCCAAATCCAACTCTGCTAACTTATCTCTTATCTCGTCCGGCAACTTTGATATATCAACACTTAAGTCAGCCATAGTGAAAAAGCACTTTTTCACATAAAACAAATAAAGTTAACGACAAAAGTCTAAGACACCATCGTGACATCTGGCCATCTTGAATTTTAAATATTCTCTGTCCAACACCAACAACACCACTAAACTGAGTCAGATGTAGCAAAAATCGTCACTAGATGTCGCTCTTGTAAATGCTAATAAGTTTGTTTTCAATTACAATTTCATATTTATTTTAAAGGCAACCTAATTGAATTATATACAGTTATAATTAACGCGGACAATATATAACTTTATCTCAATCAAACAAACAATATTTCTATGATATAAGAACGGTAAATAATTCACAAATAGTTTGATGAAAGTATATGGATAGGTATTTGTAATTAAATGTTACCAGATAAAAAAATCATGAAGTGTTCAGACTTGAAAAGTAATAGATATATCATTCATTTTTGGTGGACGTTGCACTTCTGGTGACAAATACTCAAAAAAATTAGTAGCTAGTCAAAAACCACGACAAGAGTAGCTATAAGCCCTGGTAAAATTTTGAGAAAATGCTAAGAAAATAATTTAATAGAGGTAAGTCAGTATATTTGAGATACTGCAGTTAATGTGGAATGTCTCGATATATAGAAAAGTAAAAGAGCTATATTCGCCGTAAACATAAAGTTATATGATACACGAATCCATCAAATATTAAAAACAGTACCTCAACTTGAAATTCCATCTACCAGAACTAAGAAACTGCGGTGCATTTTTCAAAAACTTTTTAAAAAATAATTTACTGTAATTCTAAAATATTTATTGTATTTATTTAAAATGTTGAGTGATCTTCTCAGTTTGTGACATTACTGTGATTTTCTAAATATTTGTAGAAATACAAATGTTACATGGAAGTTTATATAAGTATAGCTATGTTGCTAATTTGGAATACCGAATACCGAACAGTGAATGTAATTTGGAATACTACGCACAGTCGAATTTTGAACACATTTTAAGGGCAGGGTCAAAATGGAGCCCATATAATTACACTGTGTTAGTCCGTTAGTTTGTCTAGCTGTCACCATTTTATTAAAACTTGATAGGAAAATTATTACGGCTAACTACGTTACTACTTAACCTAAAACTAGATTTAAGTAAAAATGAAAATTGGATAAATTTCCATTAAAATTTGAAAATTAATCATGTAACAAAGTTTTTCCTCTAATAAAAAAAAGTAAGGATTAAAGAAGTGAGATGAAAAGCGATAACCACTATATTCTGCACATCAAGTCAAAACTCGTTTTTTGAGTTTTTTACTTTGAAAGGCGTTTTGATGAGGTTTATGATATCGGTTTTATTTGATAGTTTAAATTGTTAAAGCTGATTAAATTTCCTATAATTTAACGTATTTTTATCGACGAAACCCGTTTCCCTTTCCTACGAGAATGATGAACGGATAAGGGCTTATCGGTTCATAATTCAGGGAATATTCAAGGTTTTGCTCGATTCAATTTTTAAAAATGGCCAGAGGTGTCAGTAACGAAACAAGATTCTCGTTATTAAGACTGGAGAGGAAAAAAAATATCTCGACCTAGCCCGGAAGATTATTGGCCGTGTTGTTGATATATCGGTTGCGCCGGTAGTTGTCATAGCTAATAGCTATATGGCCGACATCTCAAGAGGCTCTTGTCGAATAGCTGCGTCGAGAGTCTAAATCAGAAGGTTGTACTATTTGACGCGGCACGTACTTTAGGGAGAATAGTAGGTATTCTCCCTACTTTTTACTTATTTGTGTAGCTTGGACTACTTCTAGTCTTTATTTCAATTTCTATGGTTTCTTTTTTAGAAATAATATATGAATTTAATTTTAAAATTTATTTAAGTAGAAAATTTAAAGAAATAAAAGAAAAATCGAATCTAATAATAATGATGAATTAAGTAGGTACTTTATTCTAGTTGTAGACTATATTAACTTCTATTTTTTAAGCATTTCGTATTATTTTATTAATTGTCTTTTCTTATTTGATACATTTATAAATATTATTATAAAATATACAAAAAACATTTAAAAATATAAAAAATAGGGATTCCACCAGCAGCAGGGTCAGTCCCAGACCTCCGGCAGCAAGAGCTCCAGGCTGAGAAACCTTCTCACAATGCGTGCGTCTCAAGCAACACTGCCTTCTATATCAGACCCTTGATCCAACATTCTAAAGAGAGTTTCTTAAGATGTTGGTCGAAACTCTTCGTTAATAGGTCATTGACCGAAACGACAATGAGAACAATTACTGTCGAGTCCACACTCCACATGGTGGTAATCTCATTAGCAAGGTCTAACTCTAAATATTTACTCATTTATTCTTTTTCGGCATTCATGACATTATCATCATGTGGAATGGTGATATCAACAATAATTGCCCGGCGCTTTGACTGGTCAACTACCACTATATCAGGCTTATTAGCTAGTATGACCATTTGCGAGAACCTTCGTAGGGTTATACCTATAGTAAGGCACTCCGGCGCTCACAAGACCATAGACCAAAGAGCAAGCTGTTGGTGAATTGTCCCGGCTACTTGGTTATGTGTGGTTGATGAGCAAGTACTCACCGTTGGCAAGATGACAACAACCGGAAATAATATGCCGAAGCGATTCACCAGAATGGTGACATGCTCGGCATATATCAGTAGTACCTTCTTTCATGATATATTTCCGGTAGTTGTTCGTCTTGACAACTTCGTCCATAATTGCACAGACAAAACCTTTAGTTTCCCCAAAAGGATCCCTATGTTGTAATCAGGATATCGAGATTATTTTATTATTGTTAACATTTTATTTTATTAAAGTTTTCCACATTCGTTTTCTAATGTAGAAGTAGCCTTAAAACAAGTTTGTTTTCGTTTTCTGGTAATAGACAATAATATATTTTGTGTATGGTAACATTATTTCCTGGAAAATCATCCGCTAGGTGACGCTAGGTGTTTTCTTCTTCCCGTCATTCTTATCCTAGTTTTCTTTTTACTTTTAGTTAGAAGGTAGTTGGCTGTAAAATTTATTCTCGTAATGGCTGCCACGCTCAAAGTGTAGCTTATTGGTTATGTCATGTACAAAGTGTTTTTAGACGGGTGTATAAACCGAAAAACTCAACAAGTGTTTCGAACAATGATTGTATGAAAGCTGTAAAAGTATCAATCTCCCTGGACCGTTTCTTCTTTCATGTTTCCTTTTTTGGCAATTAAGTTATGGACTCGGCGTTTGTGTACTGTATGTAATAAAAACATAATCTATGCAACGTAAAAAGTGTACATCGGGACCATATTGAGTGTCAAGTGTATTGAGGATAGTTAAAATGACGGATCCGAGAACGTCGTCAGCTCTGTTCAAGAGAGCCGAACAGTTGAAAAGATGGGAGGAATCTGATACTAATAAACAATCCTCGACGCCGAAAAGAGCATCGAGGATACAGTTTTCGTCGGGTATCGTGTTTTTAGCAGCTTGTACAGCAGGAGATAAGGATGAAGTGCAGAAGTTGTTAAAAATGGGTGCTGATATAAACACCGCGAACGTGGATGGTCTTACGGCTCTTCATCAGGTCAGTAAATTTTTTTATTCTATTAGTATAATGCTGTATATAAACATATTATTTTCTTTATCACTCCAGCTTTCAATTTTTCATCTTGTCACTACATATTTACCAATGTATTAATAATGTAAGTAACATTTCAGGATAAATAAAAAACAAATTTAAATTACAACCATTATGCATCCACCACATGTATTATTTATTTTGGAATTACATCAATAAATAAATTATTATAAGCTTATAGAATATCATAGTGCAATAACCTTATAAATTATTTTCTGCATAGTTAAGTATGAAGCAATTTTTTATTTTAATCATATTCATATACCACAACTTCTGAACACATGAGTGTGTGTATACAAAGTAAAGCAGTTATAAGAGTTATGTGAGTGTTAATATAGGATAGCAGTTATATGAGTTGAGCGTATGTATGTTATGTTTATATTTCTTTTGTTATTAGTATGTTTTTCACAATAATTTTACAATCATCAATAACCACTTGCAAGGTAACCATAAAACAAACATTAACATTTTAACACCAATAACTTTCTCATTTTATTATAAGAGTAACTTGACAAAAGTTTCCGTAAGCGTTAAGATGTTCTTCATATACAATTCATTGAGCAATCTGTTGTGAGTGCATCTGTCTTGTCTTCTGACAATCAAATGGTTAAGTAAAATACTTCTTGTCCTCTACAGTTCATTACTGCTCCACTTTGAATGGCTAAGTGTTAAATACTTTACTTTCATATAAAATTCTTGTTTCCAAATTGGATGTAATAACATTGCTAACTCAGTTTTAGTAATATTTTTATTTAATTAGTCATTTAAATACTTTATTGACAAACAACAAAATAAAGTTAGCACAAAACACGGGCTGCCTGCCTTGCCTCTCTACCAGTCAACCTTTAGACGGTACAGCATATGCATATGCAAATTCCAGCCATTTTTTGGGAAAAGTGCATATTTCATCTAAATATCAAGGAAAAAATCCATATTCTTCATGTATTTGCCTTGTGCTTCTAATTATTTTGGTACTTTGATGACCTATTTTTTTAGTCACCACTGAAGAGTATGGCTAATATTAGTCACAGCATAATTTTTGTGAACTTTTCTTCTTATTTCACTTTTTTTTTCTTTAAATTATTATAGCTAAAGACCCAATTACACTAATAAAAAATGGCGAAATAAGCAAAAAATATGCAAATTCCATACAAATTTTGCCAAAAAAAATGCAAATCCTCTTCGGTGGTGACCAAAAAATAGGTCATCAAAGTACCAAAACAATTAGAAGCACAAGGCAAATGACATGAGGAATGGTATTTCAATAATTTGGTATATAATTATTTTATTATTATTTTATAATTATATACCAAATTGTAAAGAATTTTATAAAGCCAGTTTTATTCATGTTGGTGTTGCATATATTCTGAAAGCTACAATTTAGGTCTGAAATAAAAAAAAAATGTTATTTAATTTTATTATAAGTATTTCTTCTAAATGAACCAAATTTTTTTCAAAAAACTAAAAATTGAATTTTTAATGAGTGTCCCGAAAATCTGTCTTTTTGGCAGTTTTTGCTCTTTTATTGTCCAAAAAATATATTTAAATTTAAAATAATGATAATATTACGTTTTTGTGTTCTTATAGAGGGCAATAGTTTTTAGCACGTAACTGTCTATTTTTAAAACAATTGCTTAAAAACTTTTAAACTAGGTAGCTACAAGCTGTACATAAGTTCAAAAAAGTAGTTTTGAGCAAAATGCATATGACATGTGTTGACATTTTACATAGTGCCTGTGATCCCCCCAAATACATAGTAAAGTAAAGTAACAGCGTGTATATATCCCACTGCTGGGCATAGGCCTCTTCTTCTATTAGGGAGAAGGTTGTGGAGCTGTATCCACCATGCTGCTCTATTGCAGGTTGGAGGATATACATGTGTCAGAATTTCTTCCGTCACATGCAGGTTTTCTCACAATGTTTTCCTTCACCGCCAAGCACAAGATGAACTTAAACACAAATTTAGCACATGAAAATCCAGCGGTGCTAGCCAGAATTTGAACCTGTGACCTTTGGTTGAGATCCACATGTTCGCACCACTAGGCCATCTCATATACATGTCCAAATACATGTCAGGCAGTAAGTGAAATAAATCTTGAGTGAACTCTCATGCATATAATGGGTTTGTGCCCCAAAAAAGAGCTACTTACTTTCTGGCTTATAACAATACAACAATTTTTTTTTTTAATTTCAATTTTAGGAACATATTTTGCAATATTCTTACTAGCAATAAAAAAAACAATAATTTTCTTAAAAGTGTTTAAGCCTATTTCTCTTGTTAATTTGATTTTGTTAATCTGTCTCACATCCTTTGATGTTATAAAAGGACTCATCAGGACATATTCAGTAATTTTAGTAAGTTGCGGGTTTGTGAATGTACAAGGTGTCAGAATTTTTTTTGTTTTGGTCTGGTTTCCTAACAATGTTTTCTTTAAACATCAAGCATGAGATGAATTTAAACTCAAGGTATTATATAGATATGTATTTTGGGATGGTATTCTTAAAGTATTCATATAAGTTTTTCTAAAATACTACAAAATCAGGCAATTGGTAGTTTTTGCAGTTTATGGTTACTTCCCTTTTTTGAAATATATTTTCTCTGAATATTTATATTTATAATATTATAACCAGTTACCCGTGACTTTGCACCTATATATTTTGCATACATTATATTTGTATTTGCTTTTTAAACTTTATGGATAAAAATTTCATAAAAAATATTCCTGTCAAATTTTAAACTCTTAGGTGTTATATGCCCATAAATATTGTGAAGAGTTACTATATCTTCAGTAAACTATATTTTGTCATACACAGGTATCTATTTATGTAACTCACCATTAAAGACAAAAAATTAAGTAATTTTTGCTAGATGCAAAGCCAGCAATTTTTAATCAACTTCAGGAAGAAATCAGAATTTAATTATGGGATCTTTATCTAATTTATCTTTTATCTAATCTAATTTAATAATGATGAATTGTAGGCTCACCTATTGCAATTTTGGTTATTTTCAAAGTAGCTTGGTCGTGGTCACCAGGAAATTTTTAGTTTAAATTTGATTGTTTTAATATGTTTTTAAATTATTATCTATTGTAAATACATAACATGTTACAAAAAATATATGTAGGTTTCATGAACTGGCAACAAATTCAAAATGTTGTAGAGAAAAAACTTCATTTTTTAGGTTTTTAGCTTGTTAGTGTCAGAAGTCATTCTCATTGGAAACATTATTATATTACAATATAAAACACATTATAAAAGCAAAAGTTTGTATGTTCGGATGTTTGTTGCTCATGGCAAAACAACTGAATCAATTTGGCTGGAAATGTAAATAGGAAGGCATAGGCTATATTTTGTCCAGGAAAATTCAAATAACCTGTGGGAATTACATTAAAAAATCACAGGTGCGGAAGAAGTCGCGGGTAGGAGCCAGTTTTTATTATACAATTCCCACATTTTAAGGTAATATTTTTCTCAGCTAACTTTACATTAGAAAATTATTATGTAAATTTTGAAGAAAAACATAGACCTTTGTGTAAAAGTGGGTATTTTTATGGTACAAATAATGCAGAAGTTTACTGTTCCTCATAACACTCTTTGCAATTTTGTCAGATTAATTGTGATTTTGTTCAATTAATTTTTTTTATTGTAAGAAATGATGCTCTAAATATGTCAAATATGTATGATGGACTCAATAATATTTCCACTAAACTTTTTTTCACTTGTTCGTCTGTTAAAGATTTTGACGTCATGCTAAGCGCGCCAAAATGAAAAGCATTTAAAATCGCGTCGTTTGGTGATTTTTAACTTTGGAAGGCAAAAAATACTGTGAAATTGTGTAGGGTATTTTTAAGCGTAAATATATGTTATCTTTATATAATACAGTAAAAAAGTCCTAATTACTAATAACACTAGTCGACAAAAAAAGAAAATTTTTTGGTGACTGTTATTTAATCACTTTTGTCTGTTTGTTTGCATCAAAAAATAATTAAAAACTGAATTTTTATATTAAAAAGTTTGCTTTTGTACTTTATGTGATGATTTTTTAAAAATACATAATTTTTCCAAAGTACTAAGAGGCTACTGCCCTTAATAAGAAAGGGAAAGGGGAACACAGGGATTGAATGTGGAATAGAAAGCCCTTGAGCAGTAATTTAGTGTGCTTACGCAAATTTTAGAGAAACTGGTTCTTTTTTGTACTTTTAACAATAAAATGACTTCCAAAATGCGATAAAATTTACTTACACTGTTTTTGCCATATTCATGGAAAATATTTTAAAGTAAAAGCCAAATATTTACTTAATCCATTAATGTTACACTTGTGAAGCCTATTGAACTTATTTTAAATTTCTTATTAAAATTAAAATAAAAGATATGCCATATTGCTTAAGACATTTAAGAAGCACTCATGGCCTATGATGCCTCTCATCAAGTTTCAATAGAAAAACTTAATATTAAAAATAGATTTGTTGTAAAACCCCAGGTTAATTTGAATTCTTCTGGTAGGTACATAAAAAGGTACAAATAAAGAAAAAAATTCAAACTTTTCAATATTTAAAAACTTTTCCCCTTATTGCCAGATGCTAAAATTAAAGCCAGTATTTGTACCGCCGGCCATAAATAAAAATAAAATTATAATATAATTTGAAGAAATTTCTTGCGATGTTGGATTTATTTTAATTACTGAATATATATACATAAAAACAGGCGTGATACATTCTGTCAGTGATACCTACATCGTTACCTCCCTATCAAAAGAACTAAAATTACACATAGCATATTTCTTCTATATGGTCGAAGGCTTCGAGATCATCGGCCAAATCTCTTCGAAAGTGTACATGTTACATACTCACCTAGACCACTTTATAGAAGACTTGGGAGCATTTTTAGAGGGGCAAGAGTAGCATTTTCACCAAGATGTGACGAATTGGCCACGGTATCGGCGCCAATATAGCGAGATCGTGATGGAGGTTATTTTTGAGGGTTGAAATACCAAAAATATCAATTTTTTAAATTTAATTTCTACATTTCCTGGATTTATTGATTGGTTTTTATTACCTTTACTAAATAAAAATAATATAAATTAATAAAATACAATTTATTTTCTTTTTACATGTAACCTAATGTGAAAAACTTGCCGTTTTACCTAAAAATTGATATTTCGTCGTGAAGGCTTCAAAAGGAAACTTTTTTTAGATAATAATATGATTTCCTTTATTAATTACGTATAAGAAATTAAAATTGCTTACACAGAACTCAGTCACAAGATTTGTTTTGAATAGTGTCTTCTTAATTAAAGAATTGTTTTGAATAGTAATGAAATCTTTCACTCATTTGGTGATATCTTATATCAATTTGCGTTAGTTTTTCAATCATTTGATCAAAGGAATCAATTTAAAATTAAATAACAAACACATTGCAACCTCATATGACATTTTAAATAATGTTTCTAAGTAGGTACGCAATATCTTGTCTAAGTAAGGTCCATAATAATAATACTCTTTTAATCTTCAATATTTATTTTTTATAATTTGAAAATATAAGAAATTCAGAAATAATATACTTTCCACTCGTTAACAATACAGGCCTGACAGACATTTTAACTTTTTTCTCTTTTTGGATATGAAATTATTAACCTTGCTCCTCATTTACAGCTTTTTAGTTACCAGGAACGAAGCCCAAATGCGTATCAAATAAATTAATTTTATTACTCATTGAACATCCTATTTTTCCGAAATTTTCTATAATTTTCACCATAATATGCTCTGTTATAATACTCTAAATAGCACATGAGATGAATGGTGTTGTTTTTCCTTTTAAATCCTTTTCGAAATTCACGAACGCACCTCATAGGAACATTATCTAGGACCGTTTACCATGAATCACGATTCTTAGACCGAAATACGTATTGTAAACGTTACTTATTAATTTAGTAATATATATCTTTATTTTCTCTGCATAAACTGCTCATAAATGCAACAAAAAAATTGTAAAAACTTAAAATCTCTCGCGACGACATTTTATATGTAAGTGTTTGATTTTTGATTGAGTTTGATTTTGGAAAAATTAATTTGGAAAAAGTCATTTTAATTATCCAAAAACATTTTTTTAACTTAAATAACACCTTTTCTTTTAATTTCAGTTAATTCTTTTATATGGAATAACCATGGGTTTACTAGAAATGAGTTATTTAACAACATTTTTATGATAATAAATGAGATATCTCTTATTTCATTATTCAATATTTTATTATATTTCATAGTAACTTGTTTATTAGTAGCTAACGCAACTATTTAGTGTGTTTTTGTCTATTAAAATCGATTTAAATAAAATATTAATACCTTTGCGGATCCGCATCGCTGGATCCAGCACTAAATGCTGGATCCAGCTTGTCTAAAAAAGCGCTGGATCCAGCTGGATTGCTGTATGCTGGATCCAGCAATTGCAATCCCTACTACGTACGTTTCACACCGACACCGGAGCAACCTCAGGAGATGTTGCCCCTACAACGGTCAGTTGCGAAGTCTTTGTAAAGTTGATATGTTGTTTTCGCGAAATATAGCAAAATAAATATTTGATTAGTTTTATAATAAACTAATCAAATATTTATTTAATATGTAATAAAAGGCCGGAAACGCATTTTGTAGCTCCTCTGGTGTTGCAAATGTCCATGGGCGGCAGTATTCACTTACCATCATGTGATCTGCCAGCTAGTTTGCCACTTATCCTATAAAAAATAATAATAATAATATTCCAAAATCAAAGTTCCTAAATTATTACGACACAAATTATGTCCACATGTAAAAGTAGTAAGTAGTAGTAGAAATGCTGGCAGTTCCCATTTGAAATGCGATTTCAATTTTCTGGATTTAAAATGCACTTCCACCACTATTGGAGGCAATGGGACGAGTAGTTAAATCATTTAGTTTTTTTTATGCTCTAATGGTCTGTAGTATTTTGAATCTTAATGGTACAAATGTGTAAGTAATATGTGTTGTTATTTGTTTTTTGCCGCGACTATGGTTACCCAAGGGCTGTGCTGTCAAGGTTAAAAGCGTTAAAATTTTAGCTCTATATATAGAACTAACAGAGTATTAGCCCTATATAGAACTGCTGCAAATGTCTCTTTATTCAAGTATAAATAGACAGCAGCTTAATACGTGAAGGTACTTGAATACAACGAATTTGAGGATAGAGATATCTAGAAACTTCCTAAGCATATCATTTTAGTGTTCTTGAATTAAAGTGGTTAAAACTTAGGAGGTGTTATCCCAGGTTTTGAATCCACGACCTTTAGTTAAGGTTTTCCATACGTCAATATTTGACGCGATAAATTGTTCAATTTTAAAATTAGCGTAACTTTTTAAATTTGTGTTAAAATTTTCTGAAAATCTTACCAAACCTTTGAAGAAACAAAACGCATTAGGGTCATAAAATGTTGACATTATAAAAATGTGATGTGAAATATAATAATATTATTTAATTAATTGTAGACTAGCTGTTACCTGCGGCTTCGCCCGCGTGAATTAAGGTTTGTCAAAGATTTAACATATTTTAATACGGTTCCTCTCTTAGATATACCTAAAACTATAATACTCTTTTGCTAGTATTAAGGACAGATTAAATGAAACAAAAAAAAATACTACCATTATCAATGTCAAACATTGTCTATGAACATTCTCTATCATTACTCTTTTTTTTTTAACAAAGCTGTCCACATAGTACGTGCGAACATCAGTATTTTCAAAAAATATTCAATGTACAGACACGACTTCTCTACGATTTTATTATATGAATAGATATTCTATAACCAATAATTTGTCCAATGAACCATGTTCGCACACGAAGTATTTATTGATTTGATCAAACCACGACCAACTCTGATGGCCAAACTTCGCCAAACGGTATTAATTACTTCTTACATACCTTAGTAAATTATATAACACGTCAAAAGCCCTTCCCTATTCATGTCCTTAACGATATATAATAATTAATTTACTTGCGACTGAATAGGGTTCATGAACGTCGAAAATTATATATAATTAAGTAAGCATTTTAGGGTTATATGAAAAGGCTGAAATATCGTTGTATGAAATTTTAGATATATAGAGTCACTCGTGATTTTGTTATAGGCATGAATGGTATTTTATCAATTTTAGCCATTTAACTTAACATCTTTATAAATCGACTCATTTTAGAAAAATATGAAAACGTCAGGTCTCAATAACATTGTGAATTGCGTCTGAATAGCACTACTCGAGGAAAAATATCAATTTTTGTTAAGTGGGTAATGGGCATCATTAGTTCTACCCAGTACATTATATCATACATACATACCTATATTGAATTGTATTTTAGGATGCCTTTAGACTAAACAAACATCAAGCGAGCGAGCATTCTAAGAATATCCTAAGATTTCTTTTTATATCAGACAGAACAACGACAGAATACCCTATGCCTGTTTACACTAAAAGAACTTAATCGAATGGAGCTAGTGTAAATGTACCCCTATAGATGTAACGATATAGGTATACCATTACACGTTCGTCACAATTAATCAAAATTGGAACATTTCCAATTAAATTTTGAATAACGACATCGCAAGTACCGACTCCCTTTACTTTTCGCTATACCTACATCCTTCTATACAATCAGAAACAATAAATTCTAATTAAAGAAAGTCACTGACTTCTACTCAATCATTACTTAATCAAGATCCCACTTGCTTTGTAAAAGTAATTTGTATTTAAAATTAATCACGTATTTAGAAAGAAAACATCGTGAGAATACCTGTATTTTTCAGCTCTAGAAACAGACGCGCAATACACACGGGAACGACGGGGAAAACTAAAAGAATAATCCTTCCTTTTAAAACGATATCTCTGCTAAGTCTAAGCCAGTCTGAATATTGCAAGAAATATCTGTTAGAGAAATTCTAAGATGACCGTTTAAAAATGGATGAATAAACCAGCAATGCCTTTACATGAGTGTTACAATTCTTCTATTTTACAAAATATTATAGAAACTTCAAAACATCGGACTTTAATATCACTACGAATGAAGCTATGTTGGTAAAATTCAAATTCTTTTCCATTGATAAAGCAGACGAATGAGTCTCTTCTTCTTAGCATTTTTCTGGAACTAACCAGGGTCTGCTTTATTCTAGCCTAGGGGTTGACAGGTTACTGATTTTTATGCAGAGCGATTGCCGTCTGAACACCGCAACCCAGAGGGCAAGCCAGTAACCATTTAGACTAGAATATTTTACCTTCTATGAGTAACGATCGTTATCAGGTGATTGTGATAACAACCGGGACCGACGGCTTTATGTGCTCTCCGAGTCACGGTGGCAACACCCACGTGCACCAGACCTATGAACAAATGTTTGTAGAAATACAAACATTCGTCCCGAGCGGGAATCGAACCAGCGACCGCCGGCGTAAATAGCGCATTCAGCACCACTACACCAGAGTGGTCGAAAGCAGACGAATGAGTAAGCATTGAAATTATCTGATGAAAAATGACCACGGCTTTTATTGGCAACTGAGCTAAGCCTTTCTATTATAGTTTTAATTTAATATGAATCAATAATAATATAGTGAATAAAATACGCTTTCTTACGCACTAAATTATTAATATTAATTTGAACACGAATATAAATTAAAATTCCAAACCTTTAATTTCTCAACCAAAAACCTAAAAACATCCTATAAAATGCAAAAGTTTTCTCACAATTAAAGATAAAAGATATAAAAATATCTCCCTGGGAAGCAGTTTGGTCGAAGTTACAATAGTCGGGCACGCGTGTGGTCGAAACTTTGCCAATTAGCAGAATACGAGCCAAATATCCGATAAAATTTAACTGGGTCATGATATAGTCTTAAATTACCGTATAGATCAATATGTTTTTAGTATGGAATTTATCCTCTAGTAATTATGTTTATATGACGTACCTAATGGCTGATCTTATAATCCCTACTTTATGTACCAATTATTTTTAAAAGCAAAATTACATATATAGGGTTTTAAGAGCCTATGAAAAAGGATACTGTGTAATGATGCCTTCATTAATTATTGTAAATTATGACCCCTTTTATCTTCGGAATTATGTATACTGTATATAAAACACGAGGTGACTATATAGTATAAATGTATGTATATTCATGCTAATAGAACCACAGTATTAAATGAAGTAACAGGTATGCAATATTTTGACAGTTTGAGTCATATTATTGTAGTAAAATTCTGTTGTCAACATCCAGAACAAAAGCACCATTCTTTAAAAAAAAAAACTGCTGGTATAAATAATAAATAGGTAATAATAAATAAAATGGATATTTAAAATAACAGAGAAGCCATATAAAGCGTTGCCAGGGAGATTAGAAGAAGGAAAAGAAATGGGGTAGGAGATTATTCTTCTGGTTCTCTCACTAACTTCGCAAAAAGCAGCTCACTTGCTTTTGACATTCTATGTCCAATTAACGCGTTATTAAGTACTCAAAAGGCTTCGGGAGAGGCCGCGGACGTGCTGCGAAAGCGATCCCGTAGCCTCTCCGTTTTCCGTGCTGTGGCGGCCATCGCAGGGGGTTTTAGTGAGTGCGATCTCTCATAACCCGACATCCCCACCCAGGAGTCGCGAATCTATGAAGATTTACCCTGCGTCAACAAAACAAAAGTACTCAAAAGGCTTAATACTGAACATATTGAACAGGTACGAATCCAAGCATTCATTTACAACCAATAAACGTTTCGAACACCGAAGTTACGTTATCAACAAATCGCGGCACCCTTGAAGAAAACTAATTGAAGTTAGCGTTTACTTTGAAGAGTATTAGAGCCCTTGGAAGTGCTTTCACGAAGTTACGGACTCATTCAACTCGCCGACACCTCGTAACTCGTAAAACGATTCATTAATCTATAGGTATATCGAATCAGTTACCTGTTTATTGGAATGTTCTAGAAGGAAAAAAGAACGTAAGTGAAACGACTATTCTTTGATATATATGCGTAAATTAAATCACTTATTCTTAGGAATTTTCCAGACGAAAAAATACTTAACAGACGTAAATAAATATATAAGTGAGACGACTTTTTATGAATTTTAGGGTAAAAAATTTACCTATTCGTTAGAGCTTTCTAGAAGGTGAAGAAATAGAGAAATATGTCAAATCACGTTTTTTTTTGACGCAGGGTAAATCTTCGTAGATACCCGACTCCTGGGGAGGAGGCCGGGTTATGAGACTCTTGCACTCACTAAAACCCCCTGCGATGGCCGCCCCAGCACGGAAAACGGAGAGGCTCGCTTTCGCAACACGCCCGCGGCCTCTCCCGTGCGTTGCTCCGCTCGTGGCTTGCGGAGCCCGAGAAGGGCTCCTGAGAAAGGAGGGTGTCAAATCGCGTATTCTTAGGAATTTTCTAGATGGAAAAAAACAAGACGTCAAACCTTTTACGTATCCATTATGACATTTGATATCTATATTTATTTTAATTGTTAACCGATCTATATGACCTTGGACTTTCGGCTTTCTTACTTATTTTACGAAATGTAGCTTTAATAAATATTTCAGGCCGGTTTTCTTGCAAACTCAACAAAAAAAAATTGTTCTTAAATTTGACGTAGGCCACTGGTTCTGCTGTTAATATATTTACTTTTTCAGCTAAAAGATTTATATATTTTGTTTAAACACCTCAATCTCAAGCTTTATCTGTTTGATTACAATAAATCTTTTTACTTCATGCCATTTAACTCGATTATTTAGGAACGTCATATGTTTTAAGCCATTAAGCTACGATCACGTAAATTTTAACACGTTATATTGTTCCAAACACTCATTTACAAGAAGAACAATCCACAGTTTTCCGCGAGTGTTCCAATGCCGTCTCGAACACCATTAAATTTTCCGTTCATAGTAAAATTCTCTTTGACCGTTAATTGCTTTCGCAGCTCAAAGTGAGCGCCTTAAGTTCAGTGTCGGATAGGGTTGCCAGATGGTAGGGAATTTGCGGGATTCTTCCCGAATTTTTCCTGACTCTCAATAAAAGAAAAAACCTCCCGAATAGTATTTTATTCTGTTTTGATTTTATTTTGACGAGTGAATTTATGTGATCGCATTTTTTTTTATTACTTTTAAATATCCATTATTTAAAACATCAAGCTGACTGTCATTTCGTAATCACGATGGATGCAACTCGAATCTTTGGGCTATAACCTATATAACGAGTTCATTATAATAAAATCAGGTATTTGATAAAGGTAAATAGTATAAATAACAAAAGTAATATACATATGTATAATTACAAAGTCATTATGAGAAATAATTCTCACAACCAAAGCCCTAAAATGCTAAAATATTTATTTATCCCGACAATAGCAAATTGCCTGGCAACCCTACTTTGTAGCCAAGTTGGCTAATTAACGGAGTTGAAACTCGATCATAATATGAATTTGCACCCTTACGAGGTGTAAGCGATGTTTCTAGTCATATTTTGTGTGTTATGAGTACTTCTGAAGCTTATCATTCATTATTGCTTTGTAGACGGGTCTTATCGCGATAATTTTTACGTATTACAATACCTTATTGCCCGACGTTTCGG
>DVXP01000783.1:0-17853 GCA_018235645.1 Junonia grisea | reverse complement strand
GACACACAGACACACAGACAAACATAGCGGTCAAACTTATAACACCCCTCTTTTTTGGTCGGGGGTTAATAAAATAAGGTGTCACAATTGAAAAAAAGAAACATAAAACAAAAAACCAAATAAAGTCAAACGTAATGAAACTCTCACACACACATAAATCATAAATACAAAACATTGCTACCGAAAACGAAAGAAACGATAGCACTAAATATTCAAAAGGACGAGTCAGATCTCCCAGGGCTACCAGTCTTCGATCGTCTTATTGTCGCAAACGCGCATGTGTTGCAGGTCAAGACCTAGATATCCTAGGTCAAGCATATACACAGTCGATACCTATTCGAGTATAAAGACTAATTTACACTTAGACGGTATTAGATGTCTTGGCTTGTTATCACATCAGTTGCTTTTGATAAGTATAATAACCAATTAATTTTATGAAAATCTTAATTTTGACAAAATATTCTTTCAAAAGTATTTAGAAAACAAAACGGAAGCAAGACCTACGATAAAAAAATAAACAAAGAGAAACTAATCCTTTATTTCATCCCTTTAACACGTATTGCCTCCTCATAAAGCGGACACCGGCCATTACATAGACTATGGCGAAATCAAACACAACATCCATAAGGCAAGCAAGACAAACAGAACGTGAGGATCCTTAGAGCAGTGATCCGAGGCAATACGCAGGACATAAAAAGAGCAAACAAGATTTGTTATGTGCAAACATTGTAGTTATCTCGGCGGTTCAACCTTTATCTGTGAGACTCCTACGCCGCACGTAGTGGCACAAGAGATGAGCGTGCACAGCGCGGCAAACATTTGCCATGTCAATATTTGTCACGAGCCCCCGCGATTGCGAGACCTCCCTACGGCATTTTCATCACGCACGCGATCCTTTATTGAAATCGACATCTCTTTGTAAATATTTACCATATTCAAATAAAGATTTTTAAAAGCTTCAAATTTTCTTTAAAAGATATCGAATATATAAAACCGAGATACCTAAGGTGAAAAGGAAACGTTTCCAGATCAGTAACCTTAAAAGCAACTCATAAAATTATATGTTCAAATTCTAGCAATAAAGAACTCGCCTGAGTAAACTCTTGGTCGCTGTTTTAATGAATATATTTTAACAGGGCAGTACAGCGTACGGCGGAAAACGCATAATGACTTCCGTTGGCCAGACGACGAAAAACATCGAAAATAAAACGACGTAGCTGACTAAGATCGCCTGATAGTCCTCCGATCAGATACATTTTTAATTTAACAAAAAGACTACTCTCCGACTCACATACCATATAAAAACATGTTTTGTTGCGAGGATTTTATCTATACAAATTGATGTACCCTCTACAAATGAATAAAATAAATAGTATTGCATTATCAAGTTAAATGTATTAAGTCTTAGAGTAATTCGCGCGTAAACGCGCCTATGCTTGATTTTTTTAATTTGAATTTAAAGTTTAATACTCACTGAAAATGAATAATTTATAGCATTAAAAAACTACATACTAATTAAAGACGTAAAACACTAACTTATCAAAAAAATACACAAAATCGTATAAAAGAACAACACTTTTCGAAATTGTGAATCAACAAAGTCGACATAAACTCCAGACACCTAAACGATATGGAGTGAGCCAAGCATTAATCATAAATAATTGCTCCCACTATAACATTAATATCAGTAAATTCTCTATAATTATAAAACATCAGATCAGATAAACCGATTACTTCGCCCTTATAATTACGGACACACGTGTCTAGTGAGGCTCGCATCGTGATTTAACGACAGCTGCATACCAAGTCGTCGTTTCTCCATTAATCAACAGCCTTTTTATTGATTAAGGAAATCAGACGAATAAACGACCCACCTGATAGCATTAGTTAGTCCTTGAATCACCAATGCGTCGCCTATCATGAGATCTAAAGTTATTTTGTTCTTCTTTTGAGTATACATACATACATACTTGGCTCTTTCAACTTTTGCCCCAAAACACTTTTGTACTTAGCGCATATTATTCTTATGTAGTCATATTATTTTGATCAATAAATGTTCTTTAAAACAATTTTAATGGCATTTCAACTACTAAGCCTAGCATATCTACAAACACTTCTACGAAATAGCATCGCAGGTTGTTTACAATTGCAAAATTGAGGAAAATAGCCGGAGGAAATATCAAGATAATAACGTGCCTTGCTTGGATGTATTACGCATCAAGATGGAATGTATCTTTTGATTTATGTGAATATATAAGAATTTGCAATTTCAAAGAAGCTTTGATGACGACGACGTAATACGTAGTTAGCGGAGGCGCGGTACGCTGACCATAAGTATGAATAAGTAGAAATAATGGCAGTCACAGTCTGAAGCTTCGTCATGGGAACATGGAGTTCAAATTATAAATCTAAGGGAAGATGTATAAATGGCCACGGCTAGTGAATTCTTTCATGTAATAATAGAATATCGTGGGAAGGTCATTTGTTAAAAAGTTGATCCTGAACAATGGCCGAGATTACTCATAATAAAGAAAAACAATCACAATTTACATTTTAGGGGAAATAATCAAGATCAACTACACAAAAAGTTATGATTTACATATTTAAAATTTAAATTTTTGTATTTCCTTTAATAAAAATAATGAAACACTCCTCAGACGAAGACTTTTATTAATCAAAGGTACTTGAAAATATATATCAAAAAAATAAATTATGCATATCAAATAAATAAACATAGTAATGTAATTTTCTAAAAAAAAACAAATAGCCGAAACTCAAGAGCCAATATGAAGTAGTCGAGGTGACAAGAAATCAAACAAAATATGGTAACATTTCATAAGCCACAAGCATTGTATGCTGATAAAGAATTCATTCGAACAAATAATCGTGCTCGGGTCCGCCATAATCGTAACAATAGATCAAAGAACGACACCGCGGGCGTTGTTATCTTTGCATTTAATTGGGTATCAGACCATTTAAGGAATATTTTGTCGCATGTTGTGATCCCGACCTGCCGGTGTCGCGAGAAAGGAAGTCGGGTAGGGACGAGAGGCGGCTACACGATATCCCTTTTACGCGGACCAATTAACGGACACCGATGGACCGGATGTACGTACACACAAGCATTAGCACCTTCACCCTCCTTTAATCTTTTTATGTGCCCACTAAATTGTCTTGGGAAAATTTACTGCACCCACGGCAAATTTGGTTTTAAGAGCCTTTTTTTTAATTGAAGTAGCAGACCGTTTCATTTATTAACATCGAAATTTTACACCCGCGTACAAGTTCCGTGTAAATTTATCATACGCTAAAGTCTATTTAAAGCAGCGTAATATACATTTCCTGCTATAAAACGTTTTACAAATATAATATCTTAAAGTTTATCCGAGATGTTGGGCGAAGGTTGAAAGCGTTAAACCGTTTTACGAGACCGGACCAATTTTAGATACGCCAATATTTCAATACAAATCACAAACTGTTATTGCATAATCACTGTCCTTGGCTCCGTTGGTCCATTCATAGCTTCATTGAGATTATAACCATGCAAACTTAGGTGCAATTGTATTCAGTATGCATGTCACGCTCTTATGAGCAAAGGGCACGTCTTAATGGGACGACTATTACGGCTGACGAAGGAACTTTGAGCAATGATACGAAATATAATAAGTCTTCTGTTTAAAGATACCGCATCTGCGCAATAGACTTCTTACTATCATTTTATCATTCCTATTAACAGTAAAAAAATATTTTTTAGAAATAAATAAAAACAGTTCGAAATTAGACTTTTTACTTAAAAGTCGTTAAAATAATCTCAGTTTATTACTAGTACATTTTAAAACCGGAAACGCAACGCCCGTGCCAACAATTACGGGACGGTATGGCGAACGCATGTTACTTCCGTTTTCGCCTGAATGATTCCCACCCCAGTTTAAGGGCTGATCCGGAAGGGACAAAATTTAATAAGCTTAAAAAGTCAACCGTACTTTTGTTCCGGCTCTGACTTCCGCTTATTTGTTAATTGTAAAAATTTGAATACTAGTACCGGTTAGTAAAGTCAATAGTCACACAGCAAGACTCGTATTCAGGTAAGTTGTTCTCCAGGAAATCTGAGGTATCGTTCTCACGATTATAACAATTTTCTCAAGTGTTAAGATTTATTTCAGACGAGTCTTATCTGCGATTTCTTTCGTGTGGACTTTGCAGATAGATATTGAATTCTATAGACTTTCACCCTGAGAAATCTTACATTTCTCTGGAGTTCAATCATTTAATAAAGTACTAATAACAACTTAGTACAACTTCTCATGGCATAGAGAACGTAAGCAAGTATATTTTTATATCTAATAAAAACTATCTAATAAAAAATACCTATGTTTATTAAACAAGGCTTCCTACCATCATGCTGAGTTTCATTTAAAATTCATTCAGCAGTAGTCTTATTAAACCTGAGTACGCAGACGGACAATTATCTAATGACCTTTAAAGCTTTGCTACCTGTATCGACAGTAACTACAACCATTTTTTCTATCTATACCTATTCATACTTGTCCTGTTTACTTCACTATAATTATATTTCTACGTACACAAATTTTCATCAAATATTATAAATGAATAGGTACAAAACAAGTTAATGGAAGGTAAGAACAGAAGTGGCCGATATATGAAATATAAACAACCTTAAAGAGGGTGTGTATGACGCTGCGCGGACGCAAACCGGCCGATCTTATAAACTTCGAAGATAATTTATCGTTTCCTCTCTGTGTTTCGCCTTTGAACAATGCTAAAGTGTTAAGAAACTCTTTTAAGATACAGTAAAAATTAAATGGTTTATTGAAAATATATAAGAATAGTTCTGTACAAAGGAAACTCTCGGAAACAAAAAATACTTGATAGAAAATTTGAAATATAAAAACTTTTTGCTAAGATACTTTGAAAATAAAACCAGATCAAAATTACAGATAATCATTGTGATGAATTATTATTGTAGTTTTCTATTGTTTCAAATCATAATTAACCTCTAATGAAAAGCGCTTTATAATGATGAGTAACAACACGTGTGAAGCAGCTATAATTGTATGATTATAGAGAAATCCTCTAATCTCTCCCGAGAAATAGGAGGTTACTGACTCAGTTGCCTAGATTCGTTAGATTGCTAATCTTCTGGATATCTTAAGGCTTACCGTGTTTAAGAAATGTTAATATATCTAATTGAAATAATTCGATTCGAAAGCTTTAAAATCATTAAATGAATACGCTTTAATTAAATAGAAAAAAGTATCGAAGAATGAATATTGCGTCATTAATTCTGCGGACAAGGATGGAAAAAGCCTTCTCGATTCGAATCATAAATCTGTGACAATTAACACAGTAGGCATCAAAGCCGCAAAACCTTTAGCAACTAAGTATAATGAAACGTTAAACGATCTTTAATTCAATCAGGACCAGCCGAAGGTATTTGGAAATGTAAGACAAAGCATTCCAATAAAAAGGAATTTTTTAGATAAGAAATCTTAACGAAGTCGAAACGCAATTAGACATCTCGTAAGAGTCAATCGAAACAGCGGGGTCCCTCCCGCCATGTTTCTCGGTACGACGTCGTGGGAAGAGTTCCCATATTTCTTTACCTTTACGTGATAGTTTTAATAAAGAAAACATGACATTAATGAAAGAAAATGCTGATTAAATACGAACAGCACTAGTCTCCAACAGTGCCGCGGACTGAATAACTGCAGTCTGAATGAATGCCGACAATGCAACAGAATTATGCAACTTGGCAGAATAACTATTTCGCTGCTTAATTGTCAATGTGATGTATACTTAACGCAACGTAAGTTGCATGATAATTGCTTTAATCAATTAACCTATATGGTAAGATATAACGTAACACAATACCAGCAATCACATAAGAAATGTGATGAAATATAATAGACTGTACAGAGTATATTGTACTTGTAGAATTACGTACAAGACTTCGTTCAAATGCGCGTTTGAAATTTCTTTCTTTTTGTTTCTTATTTAGTATTATAATATAACTTATAAAAGTAGTATTGGTTTCTTTAGAGAAAAATCTTTAAAAATATATTAATTCTAAACAGCATTTTAGAGAACTATACGAGAAATCAAAACGTGTTTAAAGTTTAAAGGATTAAAACGCGCCACAATCTCCGCAGGTAAACATACTACTTGATCGGTATTTCTTGATCGATGAAACAGTGTAAATCACTATTTATACCAGTTTTAATGTCTGCGACGATCGAGATCTTATGATCTCTTAAAATGCACTTAATTCGTCAGTTCACTCGTTATCTTTATGTATCTTCGATAATGTTCATTGACTTTAAATAGGAGAATTATTCTAATCAAACGTTTTACTGGTTCATCTAAATCCATGAAGGGACAGTTGTAGAGACTTTTAACAAATTTAAACTGTACAGGCACCTTAATATGATTTACTTATTGGTATGCAATAAGTAAATCATTTTAAGGTGCAATTCAAATAAACTATAAAACAATTTTGCACGCAACCTGTCATGTCATTATGTCATACAAACCAAATAATTTGATTACTCATAACATACAAATAAAACCAATAGACTGAATATACATAATTATTATATTTACAGCAACGTCAAGCTATATATAACCGGAGATACGTAATAAAGTTATCTGGAAGGTAATCATTGGAAAATTATAATATTGAAATTAAAAGCGGATACAGACTTCTCAATTAAAACATCTCTAATGTGCCTTGTGGAGAGTAATGTTACCATTTTCGAAAGAGCTTCCTTTTTAGATAAGAATTAGTTTTTTAAACGCTTTCTCCTTTAGTTATTCTTTGATTACGGGACAATATTAAAACTACCACTAACTTCCAAGGGCTGGTTCAAAAAATACATCACGGCAAAAAAAATCTTTTATAACCCATTCACAATTCTGCATTACTAACTTAATCTTACATGCATTCATAAAAAATACTTAAGAATTAAGTTAACAGAGGAAAAATTTGTTATAACTTTCCAAACCGAACATTTTCAATAGTTATAAAGAAGATATAAATCATTTTCTTCCAACATTTTTTCCAAATAGTAGGGTGAGGTATGTCCCCATTACCCTCTGGATCCGCGCTTGATAGATAAGCATGGTCTCATAATCATATATAGTACAGCATCACGGACAGTAGCCGCTATCAAGTGTCGGCGTCGTTCGACGGAAATTAAATCGACACGCCCTCAATTCTTGACACCGCGGCCACTGTACTGCGCTTCTGATGCGTTTAGTTCATTAATTTCTTTTTGTACGTCTTTGATTGAATTAATAGCAGGCGGGTTTGCAATTATGTTATGAATTTTATGAATGGTAGGTCTTTAGAGCTACTTTGATTTGATTTTATTAATGCAACTTAAGAAATAAAATGCCGACGCCGTCAGCTTATAAGAAATTGATTCAAATATTATAGAAATTATTTTTAGTGGATTTATCTAAAAAGGAACTTGGAGACAAAAGATAAATTCATTCATATGGCTGTCACAGCTTAAATGAAATAAAACTTTCTGCTTTTTGTCAGATTGCGATCCAAACTCGTTTAAGGTTTTCTTACGTAATTTCGTAATATGTATATGGACAGTGGACAAACTGAAATGATTAATAACTCTTATTACAATACTGGCTCTGGCTGCAATATTTTTATCCGCGTAGGCTTCGATTATTCCAAAAGAAAGTAAAAAAAACTCTTATGAGATGCATAAAGCCTTTAAACTTGCTTGCAAAAACAGTCATAAAATTAGGCAAGACTTCCAAAATATCAATATTCCCACCTGTTGTGTCTGAAAAAGGTCTGTCAGATAAATGATTGTGTTATTTGTATTTTATAGATTCAATTTGGAAATTCGAGGCAAGATAGTATCAATTGTTGCAATTTCATAACATAATTCATAAATTCATATTTATCAGGAAAAAAATATTACCCACACGAAGAATCGTCAGCAAAATGTTATTACCCAGAAATACCATAATCATTTCCTAAGGTGCCATTTATTGCTTGTAAAAAATGACAAAATTATTCATACCGTCTAGAAAACGCATAAAGTAGATAAGAACTAATAGATATTGGATTCCATTTTCCAATATATTTCTTTCGCACCAGTATAAATAATCGATGGTGCGTAAAAAGCCAGTATCTAAAGTAGTTAGTGTAATAAAGTAATACCATCATAATGGTATGAGATGGAGTGTTGGAGTGAGGCGTGTCAATTTAATATCCGCCGGTGGCCCGCCATGATGGATGGCAATTTTATTAACCCTATGGCCGGACGTGCGTCGACTTTACGATTTAACGTGAGGTAGCTAGTCGATTTCCTAAGAAAGTTTAGATTACTTTTTATTTTGTTAAAGAATGCATAGTTTGATGTTATCCTGGTTTTGTACATATTTGTGGCAAATTATTTAAATGACATAAATATATGTAAAACGGTTATACTACTATTTTGTTAGTAAGCTATCCTACTATGAAAAATAATGTTTAAAACAAGTTATCGATCTTGTATGTAAAATGTTAATTGATTCTTCTATTGATCCTTTCAAAGAATATCATATAATTCAAGTAAACAATTTTTATCTCATATAAAGTAATTTCGTTAAAACGGAAGCAAAAGTAATTTAAATGTTTATTTTTAAAAAGGAGGATACAATAAAGGTTGACGAATCAGCTAAAGCTTGGACATAGAAAATCAAATTTTTGTTTGTGTTTTATGAACCTAAAGAGATAATTTCAGAAAATTATACCAACCAAAAAGAAAATCAAAAAGCAAATATGTAGCACAAGTCTAGATATCGTCTACCAACACTATAAACACCCACAAAGTCAGAGTTAACTAGTGTAAATATAAATGTGTCTCGTTTTACATGAAACGCACGGGTATAACTAGACAAACCGCGTTGTTTAATGGGGTGTCGCATCGCAAGGTGATCGATACGCCTGCCAACAATAGTGGTCTCATCAATTTCAAAGGCATACGGGCGCAATCGTTTGCATGAAAAAGTTGCGAATCGTTCCCAGGTAGTTCGCCGTTAGCGCCTTTTAAATGGCCCATTGTATCGGCGCCTAGGCTGCTTTTAGTTTTTACAAATAAACGAAAAGCATCTGTCCACTTTTAGAAGTTTGGTACGGTCAGCAACAAGTTTCTCACACTTTGACTTTGAGGCAGATAGTTTTGGAACACTGAAGTTCTAAAATATGTTGTTTGCATATATTACAGTGATCTGTTGTTTAACGTTTCTGTGTTGATTTAGTTCATAAATTATTGATTCTGATTTACATCATAATTTTTCTGATTTACATTATTTTTAGCTATATTTTTCGAACCATTTATAAAAACATTAATTAATTAAAAGTATGATTTGACTTATATTTTTTAGAATTATCATTAGGTACTATTTAATGATACAGTATAAAAAAAACTTTTTCAAGATAATCCCTTTATTGCCAATAAAACTATTTCTCACTTGTGAAATAAATTTCATATTCAAAGCTGTGGTATTGGCACAAGAAACCAACAGGTATAAAATGATTCTTTTTAGAGTTGTGAGAAATCTCCTCTTACTCAATAAAAATGTAAATATTTTATACGTCAGAAGCAAAACTGCGATGTAAATTAACCTATTATGCGTAGAAACAGAAGTAACTCGTTTTAGGACCACATGAGATCATATAGGAACTACTAAATAGAGTTTTATCGTTAGCTTAACGAATTAAGTAATGGAACAGTCTTGACAAACGCTTGTGAAAGTATTACCTACTAACACCTACAATAATCATCCAAATAAAACGTGCCCGATATCGAAGAAGACTTGACGGCGTACTACATGCACCATATTCGTAATAACGTGGGCACCCACCACCTACAGTACAGCCCACTGTCGTATTTTTCATTGAACCTAGCCTACGTGTCACCAAACTAGATATAATAGACTAGCCTTCGCAGCTATAGACAGATAATTCACTTTTAATTACTCACCTAATAAGTAGAGTGATGACTTTCGCAAAAGCCGGTTTATCGGGGGTACGTCCTCTGTTCACCAGAGACAACGTACGGGCTAGTATTCTCCTTGATTGCAAAAAAAAACTACAACACAAATACTCGCGTTTTCGAATTTCGATCCGTCAAAATTCTAAATAGGAACATGCGCTCGCGTGGCGAAGCGGTGCTCGTTGCGACTGAGCGTGAGCGTCGAGGCACGCGCCGGTGGGGACTTCATTCACAAACCGAGTGGCGGGGCGGCGGCGCGGGGGCCTGCTATGCTCATTCATGCGACCACCGAGGCGTGGTGACCTGCACATTGCTCGCTGCGACGCTATCATCCACTGCACTCGAAATCATGCACCATGCAACGGCTTTCAGTCGCCACACCGGTTTGCAGAAAACCGAATTTCAAAAATATTATTGCCAACAATCGTTTCGACGACGAAGCTCTTTTGGCGTCGGACGGTGCAGTCGTGACACGAATACGAATGCAGAATCGGCGAAAGTCGGGTGAAATTGGAGAGTTGTATTGTAAATGTAACAGAAGTACTTACCTACATAAATAATAAAACAATGACATTCAGAGAATGAAAAATATTAATTAATGTACAAAAATTTAAACCTTTTTTGTTACAAAAATTTCAGAAAGAATTTATTTCATTTGCTTCTTCAACAGAGTAAATCTTTCCTTTAAATATTGACTCCTTTCCTTTAAATAGGGATGTTTAAAATTAAAGAAGTATACTAGTCAAGGGTATTTTCCGAAAAGTTACCAGAAAGTCTGTAGTTTAAGTTGGTAAAATATGCTGATATTTAAGACCGCAAAACTTAAATTTGTTTCAGACTTTGCTTCCAGGCTAAGAAATATACTCTATACATTAATTCAGTCACCAATAGTATGTACTCACAGAAATATGCCCCAATTAAAATCTATGCTACCTCATTGATTACTGGCTTAATGACATCTAAACCTAAAAAAATTGCTAAACAAGGAAATTACGAGCTTCTGGTGAAAGGCTTTACCAGAGGCTTATGTAACGGACTGGTAGTCGCGTGCCCAGCGTCGCCCTCTGCTTTGTTTCTTGAAGATATGGCAAATATGGTATTCGATCATCATTCAACAATACGAATAAGTTCATGCAATAAAATTAATGTAAACCTCCGTATCGTCATCGCTTTACTTAATAAAGTGTGTGTCACCTAGTCATAATCTAATTTACCTTGAGCTATTCAAAACTTCATTATTTAAATTAGTTTAAACATTTATGATTTTTATTATTATATTATACATATAATAAACATTAATAATACTTTGCTTTATTTTGGTCTTGATGGCGGTAATCTTGAACTTGAAATATCCGTTGGAAAAAAAGTCAATGAACAATCATTTTTATTGCAAAAATAATAAAAACAAGGACCACCGCCTGATTCAACTCCATTTAACTGCTAATAAAACGGTGTGTCAAGTAATAAAAGCTATCAATTTGCTGTGTATCGACGCGGGAGCCTGCGCGGGCGCACAATTAAATGCACGTAGGCGTAGATTGCACTTTCTTGAACTTTAAGAAATCGTTGACTCCATTAACAAAAAACCATTATCTTTACTTATTTTTTACAATCGCATGCTTAATAAAGATCTCCTTTAAAATATAAATGGCTCATTATAATTTTATTTTTTTAAGTTTGCTGAGTCAGGACCAATTTCAGCACTTAGATGACCATATAGAGACAGTACCATCGCGTAACAAAAAGCTTTTCATGATTTAATTAAATCCATAACGAATTTCAAGTCTTCTTCCAGTCCAAGTCAATGTTTGGACCGAAGTTATTTTAGAACATTTGCAACGTATTTTCTGTTAAATGAACACTCTCGGCTACATACGGTTTCATTCAACATTACGAAGATATTTCAAGCAAGTGAAGCGATGTTATCAAAAGGGTGGGGAGAGCTTCCTGTTTTCAATTAATGCAACAAGCTCGCATAGTACAGTTACAACCAACTTACTTGGGGCCAAGAAACGTTATATTCAGCAAAAACTTCGGAGCTGTACGATGGCGCTTTTGTGGAAAAAAACTGAATGGAATATTCTAGCAAAAACATAATATTTACTGAGTAAACTTCAGCGAACACTCGTGCTTTCACTACGTTGTGTTAAATTAACAGATTGATGATATCATCATAAATATACATCCGTTAATTAATCATTCCACGATTTGGTTTGTATTCAGTTTTTCAACAATAAGACTTGACTAATAACTGATGAAGGATAGGACTTATATATTTTCAGAGATCGTGTCGAATCTATGCGTCTTAATTAATATTTCTGCAAATTAAATGACGTGGTGAGATTCTTTATATCGCTATAACTCCTAAATGCCTATATTAAAAAGATAGTGATATCGATAGAGTCCTAACTGTCATGTAAAATGGTGTTAACGGTCAGTTTAGAGTCGATTATAAAAATATAATTCGGTATTTCGGTATAATAGACGTAACATTTCTATGGGTACAAATACAAAATTTAGACGCTAAGTGTGAAAAATTGAACAATATGTCAGAAAAATAATAATTTGCCGTGTTAATTACCGCTAAAGTAATGAAAAATAATTATTAACAATAATATGCTAAAGCAGATGTTTACATAGTTTAGTTTTACAATCATATTTATTAAATAAGCTGAGCCGGCGAGTTTTGTACCGCCTTACAGTCGATTCTTTATTTTTTTAATTATATTAATAAAAATAGTCGGTAAAAAATTTCAGACAAGTTTTTGCTTACCGTTAAAACCATCCTCGTTCTTCAAGAAATATTCCAAAAAGAAGAACTAGCGTAATCAGTACAGCTGTTCTTGAAATTTGCGCTTAGCAACAATCTCGTCTAATCATTTCTATATTATAGATATACAAAAACAATGATGTGATTCTCAAGTAAATAAAAAATAAAGCAAATACGTTTTTCTTTAGCTCTTACCTGTATAGCATAACGCCACGTAGTCTTTCGACGTCGCCGTCCCCTCCGCGAGGTTCCATGATACCCGGAGCTTCGATACCTCTTTCGTCCAGAGAATCGATCCCTTGGGAGCTTTTGGAACGTTCTTCTTTTCTTCTACGTTGTTCTTTTCTTCTATAGTCTCTTTCTCTTCTACGATCTGCTTCTCTTCTGTATCTTTGTTTTCTTCTACGCTACTCAGACTCTCCTTACTAATGGCACTTCCGTCGTCATTGGCACAGGCTTCCTCGTTTTCCTCCCTATCCTCGACCACGCACTCACAAGTCCTCTCCGTACACACGATATTCTCGGTTCGTTCACTTTGCGCACACTTGCCGTCATGTTCCTCTGACATGACTTACCGGCGACTCACTCTAGCATCTTCGACTGCAACTAAAACACGACTTTAACGGTCGCTTTTATTTCGTAAAGTCTTTATATTTAATGAATATGAAATAAAAATGATTCGCCGCGACGTGGGAACGTAAGAAAAAGTGGTGTTATCATGTGAGAGACAGGGGGTGTAGTGGGGGCGCGACGTCGCGACGCCAGCCCGGCCGGCGCCGGCAAACCTACTGACGCCTAATGCGGTCTATTCACTTGCTAGCCAAGTGCAATCTGAATTATAAGCCAATTCATTGTCTTAATATCAACTGTATAAAACTAGTAATTATTATATGTGAAACTTAATTTGTAATAAATATATGTTGTGAGTTTGCAACAATGTAAAACAAAAAAATAAAATAATTTTATGTTTTGAGGAATACATTCAAGTATATTTTATTTTGAAGTAAACTGTAACAATAGATTTATATTTTTTTCTCACCATTTATCAGTGCGCATTGTTCGATGTACAACTCTATTAATTAGTTATTCTCACGGATAAAGCATTTTTTAATTTAATTAATGCTATATCCAGTCCAAATGTATTCACACTTTCTTATTATTTTTAAGTTTTTGTTATTTCTAGAATTTATTTCCTAATTATGAGCAATGTTTTCGGAAAACAAAAATTATAAGGGACCGTACAATAACTCTGTAAGATTACCAGCGATGTGGTACATAATAATTTCTTATATTTTTGATGAGTCATCATTTTAAGAGGAGGATGTATATTTTTAAGAGGCAAACAAACACAATACATATTTATTTCATTAAAGAAAATATGATAAAATTTATTAATTTATACTCTCTCAATAAGTTTTATTTTTTATTGTTATCAAGGGTTCCTGTTTTATAAAATATCTCCTATTAAATGTTAATTTTAATAAATTGCTAGAAAATAAAATAATTTTTCATGAAGACAGATTTAATATTTAGTTTTTATGAAAGCTTAGCTGTCTTCATATTGAAGTATATAATTTTTGTACATTAGAGGCTTCTGTGATAACTTGTAATGTAACTTTTACAAAAATACTTTAATATTATATGCTCAGAGTTAGAAATGTTAACATAAACGACGTGAACTAGAACGAAGCAAAAAAATATTTTTCACGACGCATTTAGAAAACATATAGCCATATGCATATCTAAAAATAAACGTAGATTTGAACTTGAATTTTCTACGGTAACACTAAATCTGGTATCAGTCAATAAAACTTTTAACTAATAATCAATAATTTCGTCGATAACCAAATAAAAACAACACCTTATTTAGATGAAAAACATGTGAAAATTATATTAATACGTAATCATTTAGCTAACACTAAAATCACTTTATAAAACTACATACACTATTATGATGAGTTGTTTAAATATTTCACTAAAATCACTGAATTATTTCATTTTTATGATAGTATTTCAAAAATCTTCATCTCCGTATTTGCTACTGCAGTCCTTGTTCCCATTGACGTCGCACAAACAGGATACGCTATCACAACCAATCACATAACGAAGAAAACCTGCAGGAAGATCCGGATTGGCCGTAAATTCTCTCGGGGTTACTAATTTTCTGCGGATGACAGTCAATTCTATTGAACTTGACATTTAGAATTTTATAACGTCAATGTCATGTCATGTAGTTCGTTTAGGATTTTAGTGTCTAATATTATTCTAAAACTTTTAATATCTACTAAAATAAAAAAATTGCAATTAATTGAATATCTACTGTGATATTTAGACTTAAAAATATAAAAATTATAACTCTAACTTTACCCGCATCGCATTACGTTAACTGTGTGGGAACTTTAATAAAATGCTGTATAGACTAGGTTTTAGAACCGAGATTTGTTTATTCTAGGTTGTCGTATTGTTTGACAGTCTAGGTTTGACTTGTCATTGGTTATTGAAATTTAAAAATTGCTATTAGACGCTTAACACAAATTATATCATTTTCCTAACAATAACGCCATAATAAAACAGAAAAATGACTTCCATGCCATCAGATTCAGAATCAAATGTTAGTGGATTTATAAGATATAGTGATAAAAACTTCAAACATCTTTATACGTCCATGATAGAGGTATGTTTCGTAATATCTAGAAAAAACCTATTTTTTAATAATTTATGAACCTAAAATAACTATTTTTATCCCTTTCTTTAACAAGTCTAACTTTTATTATTGTATTGTTATAATTTCAAATGTATTCCTGAAATTTTGGTGTCGTGTTTCATTTAGGTATCCTTTCTCGATTTTCAGAATATGGAGATCATCAACCAAGATCTTTTACAAGTAGAAAAGAACATGAAAAATATTGTGCAGCAGTCGGGTCCTTTAGAAAGTCAACTGTCAGCCCTTCTACAAACCCTGCCAAAACAAAATCTTAACCTGCCCATGGAGACTGAATAAAATTATTATATTTACAACTTCCTCTAAATCTGTATCACATGAAGACCTCTCTTTTGTTACAAATTATTTAAAATAATATATTTCGTGATTATGTTGGTATATCCTAGTTCAATAGTTTTGAATATATCAAATTAACACTGTTGTTAAGCAATGATTTAGTGATATTTAATTTTATTGTAATATAAGGTTATTGTTTTGTAAGTACTGTATTATTAGGTTTCTTTATTAAAACTATAATATATTGTATTAGGGTATTACGTAAGTTAATTATTTTATATAACACTACAACTACAAAATGCAATAAAGTTTATTTCTTCCGATTAGATCTTTTTGTTGCTCATACTTATGGTAATAAATAAATTAAAAATTAAATTCTACTTTCTCTATGATCTTTCTATGTATTTTTAAAAAATATTATGTCAAAAGTAACGAAAAGTCAATCATATTAAACTTTTTTATTATTTTAATTATTAAATATGAAAAATCATTTTTGAATGTTATGTATTTATACCCATTTTATAAGAATATTACAAAATAGGAGATTAATTTACAATAGCATTTATAGTAAATAATACTTGAAATAGAACAATGACTACAATCACCACAAGAGCAAAATCTCCAACCCGCACCGAGGCTATTGCCAAGGCCCTCAAACCTGGACCTATTTATAACACAGGAGTCCTTTTAGGTAAGAATATGACTAAACAATATGCATTTGAATGTAGATATAATAACCACCAACAAGTATAAAAGTTGTATAAGACTTAAAATTAGTCAAGTACTTTTATTTAAAAATTTCTCAGGGAATTGGGTAGAAGACAGAATAGAGTGTCCTAAAAGAGGAACATTGTACTTTCCTCCCAAAGAAAATATAGATTATGAAAAGTTGAAGCCAGAATCAAGACAACCTGACTTTCGGTTTAATAAGCTACACAGTCTACAGGTTTTGAATTTAACTTTTTTTCAATCTTAAAGTAAGGGGGATAAAATATTTAAAATTGTAGATATTTTGTGTAATATGTAGGTAGGTATATATTAAATGAATTCTTTTTTTTATGGGATAGGACGGCAAACGAGCTGACAGATCACCTGATGGAAAGTGAATGCTGTCACCCATGGACACTTGCAACACTAAAGGAGCTACAAAATGCGTTGCCGGCCTTTTAGGGGGTATGGATGGGGAATTGGGCCTCCGGTACCCTCACTCACGCGGCGAAACACGACGCAAGCGTCATTTTACGCCGGTATCACTCCGGTCGAGCCGGCCCATTCGTGCAAATGCATGGCTCTCCCACGGTGTAAACCCTAACTCTCTCTATTTAGAATAGCCTTTTTTGAGAAATTATCTTTTTATCCGTCCTATCTACTGTATCTACACCAATATTCATCTAAATTGGTTTAGCAGCAGCCTGAAAACGTAACAAACTGAGAGACAAAATTACTTTTACTAAATATGTGGATTAATATAGATGTACTTAGCTGGTAAACAGAAATGTTAATTGGTTTACCCAAATAAGCTACTGGAATCGTATTTCATAGTGATTTAGAGAATGACGCAACAAAAAATTTGGCTCCGTTTCAATAAAATTCGTACGGCAAAACCGAGCTGCCTGCCTTTATGAATACGCTACTAAATGAATAAGTCAATAAACTTAGGATCATCAGGGAGCGTAATAAATAATAAAACATGTACCATGTTATTTAGATGCTAGATCAATAGATAACATGCCTTTCCTAATAAAAAGGTTGTTAATTTTATGTCGAACTATTATTTTTATTACCCTACACAGGAAAACACCGTTTAAATTAAACGACACTAAGACTAACGGCCGTGTTTAATTCCCGCTCACGTTACGTATTTCTATAGGATATAATATGGAAGTCCTACCCTAAGAAGGAGGGGGAAGTAGGGATAGTGTATATGTCGCAGTCATCTTGTTGAATCAGCTATTCAATTGAATCACTAGCGCGTTCACTGAATGACGACATTCAATTGAATCACTAGGCCGAACGTTGATTAAACAAACGTCACTCAACGTCCAACTAGTTAGCTGATT
>DVXP01000782.1:0-17866 GCA_018235645.1 Junonia grisea | reverse complement strand
GTTGGACGTTTAGTGCCGAACGTTCGGCCTAGTGATTCAATTGGATAGCGGATTCAACAAGATGACTGCGACATATACATAACGACATATTATTCACAACTAATTTTCATATTAAATGACAGTGAGATCATTGGATTTATACAGATTTAGTTGTTACGTCTTTAACTATGAGACAATCCAGTTTGTCCTAGAAGTACAATAAAATTGACCCTTACAATATTGCGGGTCAATTGGTCCCAATTCTTGATGGTAATTCAATAGAGGTTCAAAAAGATCCGTGGCCAAAATGTTTTTCGTATAACCACATAAAAATATAATTAAGAAATCAAATGTTTATGGTATTAATTACGAGTGTGGGTGAAAAGATCTATATCTGGACGGGTACTATCCACTCAAGGCTTGCGTTAGTTTTCCCACGCACGCGTAGGTTTCTGCATAAGCTTGAGATAAGATCATCACAATGTTAACAATATACTTCCGAAGATAAAAGATAAAAGATGTTATTTGAATGTTTGCGATAGCGTTAATTATATCAGTTTCAAAGACCGTGAACTTGAATACTATGTATCGTGAAACGTGAATATTAAAATACTAATAAGTACGTACCTGCAATAATTTAATTGTTAATTAATTATGATTGCGGTTATCTTATTTAAATTATAAAATTATAAACTAATATAATTATAACTGTAAAATAAACATCAAAATTACAGTTTTTTTTTTTTATAAATATAAACATAAGTTTACGAATGTAAATTATCAATATATGGAAAATATTGCTTTAAAATTAACATAGACAAATAAGTCAAGAGACGCGACATGCTTTTGCAACACATTATTTAAATATTTGTAGACACATTTGTATGTTCATGTTTAATTTGTAGAGTATTCACGAGGACAAAAAAATCACAAAAAAATCTTTTAAAACTTCAACACTACAATTTAACTTGTATCGGTAAAAACGTAATATTTCTTCAACAGTTTATGTCGCTGGTTCGAATCTTGATTAAGATAAGTCTCTACATTCATCTGTAGTGGTAAAAATATAAACATTAGTTTAAAAACTCGTTAATCCAACAAACTATTTGTTTACATTATTCATAAACATGTGTATGTCTTATAAGCACCTAATAATAAATTAATGAATTCAAGTTGATAAATAATCGATGATTGTAGATACTATTTTTTTAATTGAACCTGTTATTTTTATTGGGTTTATATGTCATATGTATATTTGTAGAGTTAAATAGGTCAAGTAAAAATCTATTTGACAATAAATTATAAATTTTTATTTAACACAATATTTTTAGATTGTATTTATACACGTGTATACTCGTATGTTTGTGTATGTACCTTATAATAGGTATATGCAATATGAATGCATTAACATAGAATGTTTGATTTTATAATTCATAGACGTAACAAGGACGACATTTAACATATTAAAATAATAATAATTTTTCTTCCTTGTCTTTATATCAGTGTTAGATTTATTAGAGGTATATTATTTTTTACTGATTATTTTTCTAAAATGTTGTTTTTGAAAGTCATTATGAAATATTTGCTATTTGAACAAGGTAAGTACCTACTTATATGTTATTTTGGCTTTGGATTACTGGTAATTGGAAACTGAAAATAAATTTTCCCGATATACCAACTAACAGGAAACTGACAGTAAATATCAATTTTTCATAATGTCAAATAGTTTTACCTTTATAGCTCTTTATAAAAAACTATTTGACATTATGAAAAACAAAAGACGAAACATCCGGATCTTTCCGACCTCATAAATAAAAATATGCACAGGACAAAATTAACCTGTCATATCTTGGCTACTGATTAAACGATGACTCTGTCTGGACTTGGTTAAAAGTTAAAACTTAGCAAGGAATTTTCAATTTTATTGTTAAATATATAGGGTTTAATTTATTTATTGCCATATGAGGCAGTACGTAGGTCGGCCTGCACCAGCTCACCTTGAGCGACATGCGCTCAACGCATTTTATTCGTCAAGCTATTTAAGTTGTACATGAGTTGAATCCTGAGTTATTTATTGTGACACTGTTGGACTTTCTCTTAAAGGGCTTTAAAAAAATCTCTATATTCAGTATTCTTCATTGTATTCACCTGATGTGGAGTTTTAAATTTTAAAATTTTAATGCTGCTGTTTATGTTAAGATTAATATTTAAAAATCGATATAAATAACTTTTAACAAAGGCTATCGCAAATAAATATAGAATGTAATATTAGTCTATAATCAATATCAACGCAAAAGTTTGATTGTTTGTCTGAAAATGCTAAATTGTTACGCTAACTTGTTAGGTTTTAAAATACAAGCCGATTTGGAAATTGTTTTCCGGCCATGTAAGGTTTCGGTTTAAAATCATATTTCAATATTTGACACTAAAGATACAAACAATATTCAATGGACCACTACACACGTAAACGTAAATTGGTTACGCAATATCTTACAAATTTAAACCGAATGCTAAGAATTAAAGTAAACTTTACGACCTCATCATTGAGACATCCACGGAAACGTCTAAATACGAGTGATTTATTTTTGACCGACATCAAACGACAGTGGTTCGTATTTTATTATCTTTACTTGTCTAATATTTTGTCAGCTGCTCTGAGATTAAAGAACAAAAGATAGTCTTAAAATTAGATTTATAGAGAAAACAATTACATTTTTTCTATCGTATTATTTGAATCTCAAGAACTTATGTGATTAGTACAAGAATAGGTATATGTAAAGTACACGACGCTAATAAGTCTTGTCTGTATTTAGCAAAGTTTTTCCTTCTAAGAACTAAATACTAGTTAAATTGTAAATTACCGATATATCCAAGAACAGCAGCATTCTTAACCTCTAGCCATTAACCTGACATGGAATTTCAAATGAGATTAAAGCCTTTAGATACAGATATACATAGATGTAATAAATACTGTCTCTATTATCCAGTAACTCTAAAAAAAATTGTCATATTTCTATGCTAAAATAGTAAGGTAGATTACCTTGAGATAAAATAGATCGGATATTTGAAAGGGCTAAGGGAATTAATGGCTACGCCCCGCGGTTTTACCCGCGAATTAAAATTTAGTTTCACGATATTTTCATAATTTCCATGATTCACTAAAATGTGATTAATTTTAATCACTTACTAAAACTTAAGTATTACTTTTTAAGTTTTATTTTATTATTTGTAGAAATTGCATCGTGGTTTTACAGAGACTTGTACAAATTGTTAACTTTGTAAATATGTAGATATCTATGTAATTAAAGTTTAAAGAAAGCATTTAATAAATACCTAGATATTATTTTATCAGCACGTTATCACATGTTAAAAATATATTAATTATAGAGATAGCCTTTTTTAACATAACTTATAACCAAACATTCATTGTATGGTGTTTTAAATATCAAAAATATTATTTAAAACAATACAACCATTTTTTCTTATTCTTTATAATATTTAAAATTTAATATTACGTAGGTATGTGGAATTTAATATGAATTTATATCGCTACGATTATGCAATCAGAAATCATATAAACAAAAGAATCGAAACCGCTTAGGCGTAGCAGTGGGCTAAAGGTAGTCAGACGATAAGGACATAAAGATGATGTCTGTTTGAAAAGGTTCTATTTTCACATAAAAAACCTGTATAGCCTTTGTTTGCAGATATATACCGATAGGTCAGTATACTAAAATTTTAAAATTAAATTTAAGTTTTATTTTTAAATGTAATCACGAAATAAACCACCATACACTTATAAGTAAGTATACTTGCAACTTTATCTAAAACAATTATTTTTAGAATATTTTTATATTACCACATTTCGTACTAGATTTTAATTGAGTTAAAATATCAAGAGTTAAATTTATTGCTTTACACACATTTTCACAAAAAACATACCATTTGATGAGTCCAATTGTGGCGGTCGAGGTAAATCTCTTAAGTCGTAGGAGTCTGATTTTACGATTCCGCAACATCCGCACCGCACCGGACAGGCACTAGCTAGCTTACTCTTCACCGCTCCCATTGTGTTAGCGTATAAAAACTCATAGATCCCCAATATTAAAGCTTATCTACAGATCACTTCAGCGCTAATTAACAAAATTTCACAAGAACCACGCTTAGATCACCACTCAAACCACTCTGAACGCGCAACGTTTAAACAGTTTGCCACTGTGTAAACAAAGCCTAAATTAGAGGTTCAACGTTCCACACAACAACGTACCCACTTGAAAGCGTTATTAATATCCAATTAAAAGTATAGCTTCGATAAACACGATCGACGCGTGCGCACCAAGCGCGAGATTCGATTCATCTGAGTCGAAGGTTATCCTTGATACATAATATTATAGTATTCGGGCGTGCGTGACCTCTTATCAGTGGCGAGAAAAACCGGGATGCCCGCTAGGGGATGGGTCAACAAAATGCTAGTGAATCTTTGAGTCATAAAGTTAGTCACTATGAGTGGGTGTCTCAAAGGTGGACCTATGTATGTCAAGGATCGGATTGATTAATTATTACTTTTAAATACATCATAGCTCAAATTATGTCACTGTAATCTTCAAATGTTAATTAAATCCTACCTGCTGTAACCTATTTATTCTTTTCGAATTTCATCTTTAGAAAACATAAATATATTTCATTGTATTCCTATTTTCTGTTTGAGATAATTATATAAATAAATTCATTAAAAAGCAGTATTTTAAATTATTATTTAATAACTTTTAGTTTTACATGTTCAACAGACATTTTCTTACCGCAAAAAAAATATTTTTAAGTAACAACAATTTCTAAAAAAACTAACCAAACCGTTTATGTAAATAAAAGAAGATTCCACTTTAAAACAATTACTCGTTTCCATTAGTAGAGATAAAAACGTAATGCATCTTAAAACAATCTTTACGACATTTAAGAATAAGATTAAGGAAGGTCGTATCTACGATACGATAGCGAAGATAACACGGAAACAATGTTTGAGTATGTGATGTAACAAACAAACGAGTAGGTATGTTAATTTACTACGGCTGACATCACCGACCACGGCGTGTGTCGCGCTGATGTCAATGGCAAGCTATTACACCTTTAGGTCCTGACGCCTCAGTTAAGTGAATCAAACATTAATGAAATTCCATAAATAATACGCATTTGGTATTTTCCTTGAATTCGGGTTAGCAAATCGTTTTACCATTTAATGTAATTTATGGTAAATTTTCCTCGATCGTGTTGTGCGTTGCATATACAAATCTAAAAAAATATGCAAATCTAGAATGCGTCCATCATCTTTGTATGATTGTTTTTCTTAAAATTTAAATTTAATAACGTCAGGTCTATTGCATAAAATATCTATATCATCTTACATCGAAACTTCTATTTTGTATAATATTCTAAATTATGAATTTAACTCAGCCTGTTTGGTTCTCCATAAGTTTGTTTATTGTTAAGTTTTCACGCGAAACCTATTTTTATAAATTTTGGTAGGAAGAGAAACTTGAAGTTGGAGAAAGATAAGGCTTCTTAAAGCTTAAATAAAACGTGACATAAATGAAATAGAGGATAGAAATAACTACGCAAACAAAATCGCGGGATTTAAGTAGTTCTATATGAAAATTAATTACTGAGTGACTATCAAAAGATAGTCTATATCTGACCGTATACTTATTCGACTTTATATATGAGGAAAATGTCGGATACTCTGCACTTAAATATTCTGTAAAGTAATAAACTTATTAACTCTATAATTTGTTGATCTCTGTTATGACTCTATCTTTAAATGTATTACCAAAAAATCACTCCCAAATTTACCTTGTCATGTTTAATTATTCATATGATTAGGTATGTTTTATGAACTGTTCAAATCATTAATTAATCAAAATCAATCAAAAAATATTACTGTCTTCATATAAAATACATGCAAGGATTTAAGTACGTCGTACGTTAAAGGATAATTTAAAGTGGTGGGTAGAGCTAACACAACTTTGATCAATAGATTAACTATTGACTAATCCTACAGCAATTACAGTTATTATTGTTCCAATGAAGCATGCAAGTGTGAGAAATTGTAGAGTTAGAGTTAGATGTTATTGTCTATTGATACTGAGTGATTATATTCTTGCGAAAGCAACAGCCATAAAAGTTACTTAGTCTTTTACTTAGTTACTACTTATTCTTCTAAACACTGTCTATACAATTGACATAATAATTTTAATTATAATCCGTTTAACGAAACTTGAATAATCTGAACTATGGACTTTACGCCGGCCAGAACAAAAAATTAGGTACCTAATTAAAAAGAAAAATATTAATAGAATACTTACATATCCTCATGGTTCCAAATCAATGAATTGTCAACAATAAACAACTTCAACTGCCCCATACTTTTCAACCATCCTCTATATATTTCACTCAACGGTTTACGGATTTGACTATATTTGAAACAATCAAGGACGTTTTAGTCATATTTTGAAACAATAATTACCAACAAATTCTAAAAATGCCATTACAGCGTATTAAATTCAGGACGATTTATTTCTGGGTAACCTTCCTTTGAGCACGTTTCTCGAGCTATTTCAGAGCTTTACAATAACGAAATCTAGCATATGAGAAGCTCTTTGCTAAACACAGGGTAAACATATCGCGAAAAATATAAACATTTTATTGTTTTCTTTTCATGTTTCAACAAGTAGCTACTTCGTGTAACATTTCAGAAGCTGCTAGGTCATTAACTATTTTTTATTAGCTTTTAAATACATACTCGTATGTCAAGACTTTTCTTCTCTCTCTTTTTAAATATCATGAAAAGCAAGTATCAATGTGTACATATGATTTTTTATTTGTCCTTTGTGACCTTTGCAAGACATAAACTGGTTAAATAGTTAACTAAGGTTACGCTTGTTTAGTGCACATCAATGATAAAAATATCAAGAAAAACAAGTTTCAACAAAATGCACCGACATGGCTTAATGAATAAAACACGTGCACCTTAATTCTTAATCTATGGTCGTATGAAAGCGACCAAGAAAAACTTTACCTCGACCTCTAACTCAAAAATGTACTTTATTAAATTGTTGTACTATTGGAGCACATTTGAATCGTAAAGCTTGGTGATATTGTCACATATGTGACATATATTCCACAAACTTCCACAAAGTGAAAAGAGAATTGGATTAAGGTTTTACCGAATAGGAGATAAACCTTCGCTTAGATGGTAATTCAATGCTCTTTTTACTCCACAAAGATGAGCTCGTTTCCACTTGTCGTGTGTCGGATAGGAATTTTAATCGGATGTTGGCATGTCTGTTCACATTTACTATTTTTAATAAGTTGTCATCGTAAAGTGCAAAGAAGAATACTTTTTATACCACCATTTATCTTCACAAATTAGTTTAAATCAGCTAAACTAATTAGATCAAAATACCGCACTTAATTACCGCAAATATTTTTTTATGAAATACTTTGAAGTTATAAACATTTAACGTCTTTTTTAATAATAAATAGTTGAATCATAGGTTATTACTATATTTATAAATTAACAATCTTATATTCCCGCCAATTTTAACTATTTTTTTTTTTTTTGTTTATATTTAATATGTACTTTTAGGTATATAGTTACGTCAAGGCAAAGATCCATGGCCGCTCAGCCTTACAATTCAGATTATTTTATTATTAGACAATTTTAACTAAGATATATCTTGTAATTTTGCTAGAAATTTTTTAAACATCTTTTTATTTATTTATTGTAATGACATGTCGGGACTCACAAAACAGCCGACATTTTTTTGTCGGCGTCGATACAAAATCGAGTTCCAGCAAGTGTAGCACACTTAGTAATAGCTTCATATAAAATGTTCTGCCACTTCAACATACGATTAAAATTCGGATCCGAGACACAAGTGTGAACGAGCTTTAAGCCGAATGGCCAAGATTTTATTAAAAACCATAGAATACGTAATTTTTGACAAATCAATTCCAAGTCGATGTAAAGTTTGTTTTATTCTTATTTGACCTAGAAATGAAAAATTTACATAAACATAATTAAATTCCCATGAAACATAATTACTGCATGTGGGGATTTTTTGGATGATAAATCGATCAAGAGCAAAGTAAAACCAGTACAGTCCAGTGAATCTTTTCGACGAGTAGCTAGACATGTAGAGTATTATCATTTTACTAATAGTACAGTTATTTGGTATATTTACTTGGAAAGTTTCCCGGGAATTTTGAAATTTGGTAATCTTATAGATTTTTACGTGCTCTTTCCGAATTTTAACTTTGCCACCTCGTATCTTTGCCGCTCGCGCCGCCATATTGCATGCATCGGAATGCGTCGGAAAGGAGTTATTATCAAAAAACTGCTTGTAGGAGCCATTTTTGCAATATGGCGGCGCCAGCGGCTAAGATACGAGGTGCCAAAGTTAAAATTCGGAAAGAGCACGTCAAAATCTATATAATTACCAATTTTCAAAACTCCCGGAAAACTTTCCAGGTAACCTCTATTTTTTTGACCAAATGACTGTACTACAATACATATTTCTGAAATGCCAAATCTTTCAATACATAAAAATGTACCATATAATTAATTAAAAACATGTTTCATCACACTTACTATAACTATATTCTCCCCTATTAAGGAATGTAGATGGTTTAGATAGGTTATAGGTAAGGTAACTTTTTACAAAAAGTTAGGTACAGTGTTTTTGTGTAAAAATGTTAATGTTTTTAAACACGTTACTAAAAATAGAACGAATGACTACAAGGGACTTTTATATGACGGGACGTCTAACTGATAGCCGGTCAACGTCACCAAAACAGAAAAAAACTCCCTATGAGTAACAACATTTTTGCGTCATGCTTCAAAAGTATTAGGTAAATATCATATTTCTTCTTAAAAGTTCTTAGTTTTAGGAAAATGTATATATTAACCAACTTTAAAAACCAGGTCAAGGTTGATATTATAACTAAATCTTGCCAATTGAGAAACAAATTAATTTATTTTTAGTTGAATTAATTTAACACGACGTTAGGTCGTTTAAATCTGAAGTACTTTTATATTGACAGGAAAATTAATTAAAAGTCAATATTAGCAGTGACTGCTTTATTATTTTTGAGATCCCAAAAACACGCAAACAGTGCAATTTTTTTTGTTATTTTTTATGATTTAAAAATAAAATAATAAAATAGATTAATTAAAGTTAACATTAAACTTAAACTTATTACATATTAAAATTAATTCTTAAATAAAAACAACAATTATGTCAAAACAGAAATGGCACACGAAGCATCGGTTTCATTTTAGATTCTTAAACGTTAATCACTCGGTGCGCTGTGTTACGCTTGTATGATTTTTTTTTTGTATTTTATATCAATATGATTTGTGCTGCTGTGAAGAAAAAAAAATAAAAAATCTTTAAGTAAGTTCAAAGTCCATATTCAAAGTCATACATGCAGTCAATCGCATACGAGAAGAGGATTACGCGGCTTTTATGACAAGAAATTCCTCCTCTTGAACAAATAAATGTTGGTCGGGCGCTACAATGGAGAGGCAGTTGCGGTCCACTTGCAGCGTACGCGGCGACGGCGGCCCCGAGACGCCGAGACCCCGGGGCCCGAGGGCCTGCTAGCCGCGCACCGTCACGGTCGCGCACCCGAAGATCTCGTCGATCTGCCGCGAGGAGAACGTCACCACGATGTGGCAGTCTCCCTGCCGGCGAGGCACGACCTTGTCCTGGCAATTCACGAACTCACCGGGCTTCACGTCGCGGAATCGTATCTGTAATGGATCAACAAACTTGTCATTCCTTGTACCCATAGTCGGAATTTAAAAAAATCTAAAATTTTATCTAACTCACCTGGCGTGGTCTTTGTATACCGGGTCCTTCAACGGTGAAGTAGCAATCTGTCAGATGCACGGTTAACGGATTTTGGAAGCTGAACGTTACTGCGCTTTCTTGTCCTACAGTAGGCTGCTGACACCTCAACTGCCACAAGAAATTTTTATAGTTCAATTTCAATCGAAAGCAAAAAAAGACAATAAGGCGTAAGTCTTAATATTAGTACTAACCTGGATCTGTAACCGCGGTTTTTGCAATGGGAAATCGTCTTCGTCAGACCAACCCTGCCGTGTTTGTTTTACATAAGCCATGGCATGCACCTTAACCATTGAGTGGTCGACCAGTTTATCCATATATTCTTGTGGTGTGACGTGTAATTTAAGCACTTCTCGCTGGCCTGCTCGGACAATGAACTCTCCTTGGGACCTACGCAGCCGGGATGCTATCGCACCAGTATAGTAGCACGAGGATGCTGTTAATACACACCAAATTGTTCGATCGTCCTGTGATTTATTCTGTAAAACATATGTATTTTTGAATGTTGATATAGTATCGTCTTTCACATAACTTTCTTTTATGCTCATAAGTTTTTTGTACCTGAATATTCATTGTGCAATCAAAAGGCTGGCCGTAGGGTACAATATCAATATCCATCAGATCAAAGACAACATCTTCACAATTACGATCAGGAAATTCATAATATTGTTGCAGACGCTGATAGCCACGACATGACGCGATAACAGCAAGACGTTCAGGGGCCGGGCCTTCTACGGTTTTGTATTCGTGAGTAATTTCTAGCAAATCACCGTCGCCTTCATCATCGTCGCGATTCGGGTTCTTGGTTAAAATCTTACGTCCAACTCTAAAATATATGAAAATATATTAACATACGTTGAAATTATCTATACTTAATTAAATTCGATGCAAGTAATTCAAATGGTTATTTTAAAAAGAATTTAAATATTAAATGTGAATGATATTTTTACTCACTGAGTCTGATTAGATGCCATTCTAATAAAGCCCCATTCAGAATTTTCTTCCTCTTGAAAGTGACATAGTTCAGCGTTAAGCTGAGAGTATACAAAAGGTGTGTCATATTGAAAGCCAACCTCACCACGACGCACGGCTTCAACACTGGCCGGACCACACTGATACACGGACTCGGCCTCTTCCTGCGGCGTCGCGTCAATTACCTGCCATCCACCATATCCTAAATTGAAAGTATTTCGTATTAAAACAAGGATAAATAATAATAATAGATCTATTAATAAATAAACATAAAGGTTATACCTTGTGGCAAATCAGGCCTTTGCATCCACACATCGTTCCAAACATGGAAATTCCAGCAAGAATCGTAGCAGTCTTCGTCAGGGCCATTCGGTACCTCATTTCCATCTCGGTCAAAAAACTTGTCAACCGTAAATGTACGATTTGTATCATGAGCGGAGACATAATTAGTTACAGATCTGCATGGAATACCTGATAAAATATATAGTAAAATGTAAAAATTTATTACTTAAAAATTTACATATTACATTCGAAAGTTACATATTTACCTAGTGCTCTACAAATAGTAACAACCAGGCCTGAGAATACCCAGCATTGTCCGTATTCAACAGGTCGACCGCCGTCCGTCAAATAACGCTCAAGAATAGCAACCGAACCGGTCCACGCATGAGGCGCTACACCATCCTTGTATTCACCATCATATCGACCAACCATTAATCCATCGTCGTCATCATTAGCATTAATCTGTAAAAATATTCATTGTATGCAATAAAACAGGGTACATTTCTTTAGACAATAAGGTTTTAAGGATTAATAAGCAGATTAACTTTTGAAAATTATATAACGTACCATGGCAGAAATGGCTCTAGTGACACGAACTGGATTGCCACGTTCAGAATGTTCAAGTCCACTGCGCTCCAGTAAATAAATGCAAGCTGGCAATACAACGTCATCAAATTGACCGAAAATCCATTTACGTCCGGTAGGTTGGCGCCAAGTACCGGTCCAAATTTTCCCTTGCTCGTTGAGGATGTACTCTTTTCGTAATGAGTCGTTATCCATGTACACAGGGTCTTCACGGCACCAAGGATTAAAAAGTACGTATATATCTTCATCACACTTATAATCGTGCCGATTGTCACGCTGCCCAACGCGATGCGTCTGTACCCAACAGTTCCAAACCCCAACTGGGGCAGATGCTGGTACGTGAACTTGAAATGTAATGGTATTTCCATCCTGGCGCTGAACACTTATGTCCCATCTGTCCATTTCATTTGCTATTGACGCCAAGTTTTGTGTAGGGGGTTCCTGTTGAGACCCATAACTACGTCCATGTTGTGTGGTTGGAACATGACGTTCTATTACAGGTCTTTCCATGGGTCCGTGTGGACTGAGTGGACTATGTTGTAATGGTAATGAATCATTACTAAAGGAGCTACGACGAACGCCATAAGTAGTAGTTTCTCTAATCCCGCTTATAGGCCCGATCGCACTTATTGGAGGCATAGTTGTCACAGAAGCTACAGTAGTACTGGTATCTTGCATACGAGCCAATCCAATAGCATCCCGAGAATGTTGGAAGGTGCCTTGCTGAGTGCTCCAATTCACGGGCAAGACAATACGAGTTCCTTTAGTAACACTGGGCTTCGGACCTGTATATATGCAGAGCAATAAAAAAAACTGAGAAATTTGATTTAAGGAATTAAAAGTGTCTATAAAATTAGAAAATTACTTACCAAAACAAAAAACTATACGAATAACATCTTGCTGCTTATCGTAGGTCCTATCGAAACGAACTGCAAAAAAGAAATTTTGTCCCCTTCGTAGGACTGGATTGGGAAGTATAGTATCATTAACTAAGTCATATTGATCAGTGTGATGATCTTTGGAATTGTCTCGTGAATAAAATTCAGTTAATTCAACTTTAAGAGGCTGTTGGGAATAGTAACTTTGAGGAATTAATTCCATGGTGTCTTGCCGACGGCGTCGTTCATTCTGATCAGCTAGTTTGCAAATGAGATTATGAGTGAATTGTGTATTCGGGCTATTTCTTGATGAATGTTTGAGCCGATGTAAGGCGCCCGTGCTATGAGAACGGCCTGGTCTATGTTGAGCTGATGGACCCGCTCTAGCTGTTGGCCAACGACGACTTTGCCCTGGACGTTGACAGAAACTAGAAATATTGTAGTTAGCCGACAATCCTGGTACATAATTAGATGGCATGCCTCCAATTGTTACTTGTTGTTCCCTCATGCAGCTAAGCGTACTTATTCCAGTTGTTAGTCCAGTGATTCCTCCAAGTCCCATGCCAGTCACGCTGGATGTCATGCTTGAAGACATTCTATCCATACTTGACTTGCGGACTATGGAAATATCACTTAAAACACGACAAGTGCTTTTTGCCGATGTCAGAATTGATCTTGTCTCCAAACGAAAACTAGAGCGAATGGTAGGCTCTAATGTATTCAGGCCCTATTTATACAAGTGGCTGCGTACAGGATCATTCACCGCTAAGGTGTCAGGTTTCCGTTGTCAGCGCCTAGCTAGCAGCATAAGCGCCTGGTTTAAACTTCGCTTTTGTCTGTATGCACTCAGTTGTATCGTAAAAGAGAATACAGATTCACATTTGAAACGACAACGACACGTGATAAAGTCAAAGATCCGGGATTAGAAAAGTTTTGGGTAGGTATAATATGTTTTTCGGTATTATCTGTTAATTAGATGAATCAATTTTTATAAGCTTATTTATTTGCCACCATAAGTCGGTTCACTACTGGCGTGGGCCGGCTCGACCCTAGTGATACCACGGCTTCACACAAAACCGGCGTAAAATGACGCTGGCGTCGTTTTTCGCCATGTGAGTGAGGTTACCGCAGGCCCAATTCTCCACCCCTTCCCCATCGATTTCCCCTAAAAGGCCGGCAATCTTGGTGCTGCAAATGTCCATTGGCGGCAACATTCACTTTCCATCAGGTGAGCTGTCGACTCGTTTGCCCCCTCTTCTATAAAAATAATAAGAATGAAAAATACTGCAATGTTAGTCACCATAGTAAATTTTTATCTGTGGTTGCATCAGTTTTTTATTCTACGGTTTACAAATATTATTAACTTTAGGAATTGACATTATATGAATATAACATTCAAAAATTCATGTGCCATAATGATATGGCACCTGGATTTTTGAACGTGGGGGAAATAAACTTCCTCTCACCTAACTTTAGGAATTGACATTATATGAATATAACATTCAAAATTTCATGTGCCATAATGATATGGCACCTGGATTTTTGAACGTGGGGGAAATAAACTTCCTACCTTTTCTCACCTGGCTGTAGGTAGTTTCTTTCGCGGTTTCTTCTCAGGCCTGTGGTTTAACTTTCCGAAACCGTAGTCGATTCTCTAGAATTTCAAAAAATGAATGTAAATACCAACTTTGAAATAAAACATTTCATTTCATTTCAATCATAGAGATGGGTACCTACTAAAGTAGGCCAGATATAGAATACATTTTAAATTCTACATCTACCTATTGACGGTTTTAGCCTACTAAATATAAATAGCATGTAAAAATTACAAGGTTATAAATAAATTATTTTTAATTCCAGCAAAAGTTGATTTTATGAATTCATAACACTGAGCCTCACTGAACCACATCAGACCATTAAAAGTTGTGCCATGTTATTTACGTATGAGGGGATATTTTTTTAATCCCAGATCTTAAACTATAACGGGAACAATTTACTTATATCACCACAGACAGAGGGAAACAACTTATTTTATGTAGAAAGAATATGTATAAATACATGCATAGGTATATGTTTGCTTTACACGAATTATTATTTATGTATAGAAAACACATACATAATTAAGTAAACTTATCTATTATTAAATATTTTTTGATATGTAAAACTGGCATTTTGCTTAAAAACATTTACATTTTTCTCCGTAAGGGTTGGACTTTTTATTCTAAATTCAGGTTTAGTGGATCTCGGTAAGTAGGTACCTACTACAAGATGAATATTACTGCTATTTCAAATTTAAAGACTATGTATAGCAGTTCCATATGTAGAATGTACCTGAATCAATAATACATGATAAAACTTTTTTTTATATAGTTATACAAAATAGTCTGGTGCAGTGGTGCTGAATGTGCAATTAACGCCAGCGGTTGCGGGTTCGATTCCCGCTCGGACGGATGTTTGCAGTTTTACAAACATTTCTTCTTAGGTCTGGAGATCTGTTATCATCATCATGGAGAGCACATAGAGCTGTCGGTCCCGGTTGTTATCACAATCACCTAGTAAACGAAAGGGCGACCGCCCCATTTACGTGTCTATGACGGCCATCGCAATGAGTAGAAATAAATTAAAACCCATCTCCTCCCTCAAGGTGCTCCCTAGGGGGTTCCTAGGAACTAACAAAAATCTCATTTGCGTGAACAAAAAAATGCGTAGTTAATCTTGATATATATGATGTGAAAAGCAAGCAAGCAAAATCTAGATAAAAATATCTATAAAACTTTACCTATTTATCTACCTCTGTTAAAAGTGGCGTGACTAAGTACTTTAGTATAAAATTGTTAAAGTAACTTTTAGAAAATATGGCACAAGTCCAATCAAATAGTCCATATTTCATACTAATCCGCTGACAACGGGACCCATTTCAGTTTTCAGAGATTAACCAAAACAAATAGACAAACAGACAACATGTCTATGTAGGTATCGTATAATGTATCATCTCATTATAACTACAGACAACTACTATTCTTACAGATAGGCTTCTTACACATAGAACACAAACATAATTGAAACAAAATGTCAAACAAAAATCTTTAGTTGGATAGGGTTACCAACACCATTTAAAGGTAATGACCGGCTGGACCGATTTTTACCATACATGTTTTATACCTACCTAATATGGGGTAGTTTTAATTTATTTTAATCGGGCTTGTAATTATTTAGAACAAATGATGAAAAATCCTGAACATAATATTGTTGTATTATAATAAAAACAAAGTAAAACAATAATGTCTAATTCGCTTCCTCGCTACGCCTATCAACAATAGTCCTTTGTCCCATACAACACATGATACACGAAACCACAGCGGTCATTGTATTCTCTATCTCTATGAGACGTTAGGCCCCTGACTTCGCTTACATGGTTTTATTATGAAAATATATTTTTCATTTACATGAGAATCCTGTTAACTACAACTATAGAAGTAAGCTTCGTTAAAACTTTTTTATTTGAACTAATTTATGATAATTCTTAACTATATAAAAAAAACTAAAAAAACTATATATTAATAGATAAATCTTACAGTTTTGCTGAAAATCACGAAAAACTCGTTTTTATAACTTTCGAGCCAGAATTTTTTTTTTCAGGTGTCGGATAGATAAGGTTTTTTTATAATTCCATTTATGATGGTAATTTGAATAATTCTACCAATATTCAGCTAAACTACGAGTTATTGTAACCTCGATATCTAAATTGACCGGACTAAAAACTGAGACTCTACCGCGTGGTGCCTATATGCGTAGCCAGGATTTGGTTTAGGCGTGGACAAAGTTGGCCTTAGTAGTAGACAAAATCTGACTAAAAGACCAATTTATTGAAAAGTATATATGTATACGTACAAATCACACAGACTGAGCTAGTCCCAAAGTAAGTTCGAGACTTGTGTTATGGGATACTAACTCAACATAGATAAACATCCAAGACCCAGGTCAATCGGGAAAAGATCGTCCTCCACGTCGCAGACAGGCGTGTTGAGCGCTGCGCCACGGAGGTCGTCAAAAGTGTAAATAACAACATAAAAAATGAGTTTTTTGGATCAATTACTAACACTATTTATGGCTAGAGCCAGCACGACGTGTTCAAAATTTTTTTTCGTACTCAAATAGGTAAAACATTTATAGGATTTTAATTTTTAATTACGAAAATTAGCATCGAGCAAGCACCTTCGCCTGCCCCGCCGTGGCTGCGCCCATGGTGGTACCTAGTGTTTCTTTGTCTAGGCCACGAATTCAAAATAAAGAACGTAACCAATTTGAGCGACATAATAGTATGCATTATTGCCAGAAATGCACAGTTTTTGTGTATATTATTCTAAGTCATCACCAATTTCTATAATTAGGTGTCATCATTTTTAGGTAGATACATTTACAGTAGGTAAGGTAATACGTTTATAAGTTTGTCGGATATTCCTTATGTTAGTTTCGGACTTACATTTACTTATTTTCAGGTAGGGAATAATGCAAGTTACATCAAAATCTGCTAAGCTATATTTTTTAAATCATAATCCATTGACCCTTGACTTCGAACCTGTTGAGATCAACGTACTCTACTTGCTGTGCCACTCTAGCTCGACTCTACTTTGTACATTTTCCTATTTGGCAAAGCATCTTACCTATTTATTATAAATAATTTGTTTATTGTCTTTTACCTTTAATATCAAACATTGATTTATAACTTTATAAAATTCAAAATAAACAGTTCCAAATATATTTTTTTTACCTTGATAGTAGGTAAAACGTTTAAGTTTGACGTAAAGTTTATATATCGAGAAATGCTTTATAGCAGCGTTTCTCAAACTGGGGAACGCGTACCCCTAGGGGTACGCCAGAAGATAGTAAGGGGTACGCGAAGAAAATCACGTAATGGCGGCTAGGAAGGAAGAATATCAAAAACGCGAAGTGGTGAGTTTATTTTACTCCTCGCAACAAGAGACCGTACGTTCTGTGTTTTTGTGAGAGTGGATTTTAAACTATGTTTTTATAAGGTCGAGATAAATATTGACCGAAATAAACTTAGAAATAAGCCACCCATTAAAAGTTGTGTTTCTCCTCGGCGCTGTATTTTTTTAACTTTCATTGAAATTATAAACCTTCTTTTCTAAAAGCTAAATTTTTATATTCTTGGGCGTAGAGATTACGCCCACCATAAGAGAAGTACTGGTACATCACCGAGAGAGGATCGTTGGGAGCGATTTGCACGACAGGTATATTTTG
>DVXP01000781.1:0-17879 GCA_018235645.1 Junonia grisea | reverse complement strand
ATGACAGATTCGAAATTCAAATGTAATATTTTTTTATAATTAAGTGTAACAGTATTTATGGCCAGACTAAGTATACTTAACACAGAACATCGATTTTTAAATTCAACTTGAGTTAATCGCCGTTTTATTAGGCACACGATGCTAAAAGAAACAGGCGATAATTCGAGTGAAAACAAGCGGGTAATTGATTAACGAGCGGCCCTCGACCTTGCTTTATTAAATCTCACTCCGGTATTTTTGGAGCTGTCTATAGTTATTACGGGGTTGAGGATTGATAGTTCGGTTATTGGCGTTAAAAAAGGTGTTCTTTTATTGAAAATGTTTATTTTTTTTCTATTTGTTGTTGAAAAATTGTTGTATTACTAAAATAAGAATGTCATTAGACCAATGGACTGAATTCAATTTTGGGACGAATCTATAAATATGTATCATTTTCATCAGTTATAGTATCATTCAGCCAATTATATATAGTATTTTACGTTTCTATTTATATTTTAATCACGATATACTCTCATTTGTTTATTCGTGTTACAGTGGCGAAACGTCATGTGTAAAATTATAAAAGTGAAGCCTTCTTATTTGTATCTTATAGATTAACCTAATATATTCACAAGTGCTGTTGTATCATACGTTATGTTTGTTTCCACTACACATCGAAAGGTCTATCAGAATTTAAGATGTGAAAAAGAATAAAAGTCTCGTTCGATCGCTGACAAATTCACCGTTCAAACACTGAGCAAAAAGATGTATAAAACAAAACGCAAAAACCGTTGTCCGTCCGTTGTTTACACTCGCTCCGAGCGAAGGTTATAGCACTGGTTATTGAGGACTCACTTGTGGGACTGTTACGGAAGAATAAAAAACTTACAAAAACAGACTGACTAGAAAAACATTTGATAGAAGTAAATTGAAGAGTAGACAACCTTTTTGTCTATCAATTCAGGGTGGTAATTGCGCCATATTTTCGGTATCACAATGGGCATCATTTTATAAGTAAAATAGTTTTTTTAGTAAATATAAAAAAGTCATGAATTTAAACTATGTTGTGATAGCGAGTTTTATAGAACAAGGCAAGTTTGCCATGTTACTAGACCGAGTTGTTGTGCCAGACATAGTGATATGTATTAAAGTTGTTTTTCTAAGTCTTTTCTACACTTAGCAACAGATTATTTTTCTTAATAATAAAGTACCGTAGGTCCATTTCTGAACCCATGATACCCATAAAATTTTACGCTGATCAGTAATTAAAAGCTAACAAAACAATGAAACAAACTGATGTTCCTCTTTACAATATTATTTATGAGAACCCGTAAATCGTATAAATTGTTACCAGAAAGAAGGTGTAGTTAAACGAGATAAAACACATGAAACGACTAAAAGGACAGTTACAAAGCGTAATGAGCAGTTTTAGTAACATCGAGTAAACAATACTTTCATTACGTAATTTGAACACTTGTCTGGTACAGGCGAGCACGAATAGCAAAACTTTTGTGTATTTAATAAGTTAACACTATAAAAGTAATACTACTTAATTAAGTGAATAAAAATATAAAATAATAACAATATAAGTGAATAGAAGGTGTAGATTTAACATGACGATAATATTGGGTGTTTTGTATGTGGGAAACTGTGTTTGCAAGTGCTAAAGAAAACTCAATTCGGATTAGCAAAATAGCCAACTGGCAAAAATTTAAGACATGTTCTTACATACTACATATTTCCGTTACTCATAATAAAAACTGAATCGATTTTGTAAAGAGAATCTAACTACATATTTTTCAAAATTAACTTTTTAATAACATTTTTGGCAAAAATCAAAACAAAATAAAATAAAATAATAAAGTCTACAATTAATACAACTAATAATTTATTTAACACATGTTTAGATCCTTGCAGCCTAATCGAATTCATAGACTTCCTATCCACAATCGCCTTTCTCCACGAAGGTCCGCTGGCCAGACGCCAAGCGAGGGTAATTCGATAAAAACCCCAACTACGACGCAGTTACAAACTCCACCGGCTTATTAGCCGTTCATATCCAGCCACTGTTTTAAAGCTAAACTTGTAAATGTTTCAATAAATAACAATTCTTTGGATTTAAACTGATTTGAACTGAGTTTTGATGTTGTTGATGCAATTGTTTAAATGTGTGTAGTTTTAGTTCGTGTAGAATGGTTTAGATTGTGTGAAACAACCACTTGTTTTGTTTTTATATGTCGCTACATATATTCGTCCGCATATTTTATTACTTTTTTGTTTGATTGTACCTATATGTATTTAAGTTGATTCCATATCTTTATTAAAATTATTTCAAAAGTTATTCCAGTGCTATTTTGCCAATTAAATTGGTATTAAGAACGTTTTTGAGATTTAAATTATGAGAAATCATATTCTAACATGTTGTTACAATCAGTGGCGTAACTACAGGGTGGCAAATCGACAAAATGCCACGGCCCCTCAGCCGGAAGGGGTCCCCTTCAGCCCTGACCATAATACTCTTAGCAATATATATGTATAAGTATTATAAAATAAAAAACGCTATAATGTGTGATGCAGCTTTGTTATGATGGGAGGGGCGGGGGGGGGGGGGTCACATGGGCCCACCCGAAGAATTTAACCACGGTCAACGAACGTGTAGTTACGCCACTGGTTACAATGTAGTCATGTGGATGTTTTTTATTAAGCATAGTGTTAACTTTAACACTGTTGTGGTGTATATAGGTTAATCCGTCTGATGCGATAATCCGCTTTAATATAATTCACTTCCAAGTAGGCATCAGGTTGATTGAACCATTTGCGTAACGCATTACGAGCTAATGGCCATGAATCACAGTTAAGCTTCATTTCTTTCTAAATAAAAACCTTCGAAAAATCATAAAAATACTAATAGGAATAACTTTTAACATTAGATCAAGGAGTTTAATAAGATTAGATAATATTATATGAGATGATGGCATTTATCGTGATTTTTTTTTTAATTTTTTAGCCATGATGGTCTTGAGTTTAGAAATCGTCGATGTCGTCGCGTTTTCTAGTACTTAATTCGTCGTCTTGTGCTCCGTAGGGAATGAAAACATCGTGAGGAAACCTTCGCTTTCATAGTAAAGAAGGTCTTTGTCGAGTAAATATGCCACTATATTTACTTTTAATTCTATTGGACAGATTGTTACTTTATATTTTAGGGAAGTTAAGGTTTTTATATTTTACATAAAACTGTAAAACTTAACGAAATTAGAGTGTTAGAAACAACTGACAGAAGAATAGCATCATTTTACAAAAGTCCAATTGAAAGGAATATTTAAATTACACAAAGTAAATTCTATGTAAAAAGTATGAAAACCGGGCAAGAATTAAGCGGTAAGATTTCTGCAAAGCGATAGTAAATATTACAGGTTGCGGTAAGCAATAAAGTAAGTGTAACTGATAATCCAATATGCAAAGCAGCATGAGGTGGGAACGCCTTCTCACGTACTCCTGAGTTGTGTGAATGCGGCCACAATGGGCAACCAATCACCGAAACTGTTAGACGGTAAAAGGACTTCTAGACAATAGATTAGATAGATTAGATAGATTTTTGCCTTTTATTCTTGTGCAGCACTTTAGGGGCTTATGTATGTTTACTGATATTGTAATATAGAAAAAATTGTTAAAAATACGTCAGAAATATAAACCTTTTTAATCTGAAAGCAGACAATCAACTAGCGTAAACTTACACTCATATTACAGGAGAGTATTAAAATGATAAACGAGATTTTGATTCACATCAGAAGAAGTATATAATAAAATGTGACAGAGTAAAACAAACTGTCTGCGAAATGTAACTCGTGAGCCAACAAAGTTCTCGGTCCAACTTGAAGGAAACATCAAAACAAACTTGACACAAAGAAAACAGATTTCATTATGCCCATAACATTCATGCTTTTTCCCATGATTTTAGCGAAGACACGTAAAACACGCGAAAACAAGGCAAATTGATATGTTCCTTGCACGTGCACATCAAAGGGAGGCCTGTAATCCGTATCAATAACGTAGACCCTCTACTGTATAAATCATCTGTGCTTGTGGGAGAATGTGTGGTCCAAGTTATGTTCTAAATGCGGTTATATAGTGGCAAATGTGGACTCGGTTATATAGCGCCAGAGGCTGACCTAAATGCTGACTGATGTAACTGAACAAAACTGTCGTTGTTGAAACAGGCAATTTTGGTAGGTACTGGTACTGGTATATTTTATGTACTGAATTACGGTTTTGCTTATCAAAATGCAGTATGTTTTGATAGAGGTAGTTCGGTGGTAGGGGTATTACTGCTGTATACAAACAACAAAATGTAAATGATAAATTTTATATTCTTTAAAGAATGCATTTTATAAACTCATGGCAGAATGTATTTACCACAAAAACGGTTCTTTGCGTGATAAGCAGCAGGTTGTATGATACGTCAAGACAGTAGCGTAGCACCGCCTCGGGTCTCGCCACTTCGTGGGCGACACCCTATCATAAATGGCACAATTGGTGTATAAGTGTAGGTTTCAGCGTGTAATGTCGCAAAGTGCGTAACAAAAAAGTAACGAAATGTCTTCCGCATAGGACGTTCAAGAGCTAGTAGTGAAAAAAGTCTCCCTGCTGCTCAATGCTAGCTATGCCACTGCATTACGGTACTCTGTATTTTGCTAATTTGGAATATAAAATTACATTTTAATTACGAATAGATCTATTACCGCTTGAACTAATAACATAGACGTTACCTAAATAAAAAAGGGTCGAATCAATAAGAAGTTTAATCCCGCGGGCAGCGGCCGCGATCCCATTGGCCGGTACAAATTGACAGCGGGTAGTGGCGCATTGAGATGTACTTTAACTGTTCTTTTCTCGTATTCTCCCTTAAGCGTTTCAGGAGGTATGTTTTGGCCTTAATACTTTATGAGATTATATGGAGTGGCTATTGTTTTTTTTTTGTGTTTAGAGGATTCTTCCATATTTTCATATGAAGTGTATTTATGTACCTAATGTAATATTCACACTACTAAGTTATTTCTTTATTTAACATTTATGCAAAATAAAGACAGTAACAGTTTTATTAATAAGTCAATTTAATTAAACAAATAATATTAATAGAATGCGAAATAGTATTAATAGAATGTGACATTCTGTTAATACTATTTTAATTCTATTAAAACATACAATTAATATTAAAATTTGTACAATGTGACAAACAATGAGAAAAGGTGCATTACCTAAGTCTTGCCAATTAAAATTGACTCTATTCCGTTTTTTTTTTCACAAAGGCGCTTGTGTATTCAGCCCTTTAAACTTACTGCCGAAATCATCTCGTTTAAATCCGGCACATAACATATTGCTTAAGAATAAGGCGTTCTTGAAATAGAACTATCAAAGCGGAGACAATAAATATACGAATATCATCATCTATCATCGTAATTGACCATCACATAACAAACTTTAAAACCAACCGTATTACTACACAATACGGTTCATTTTCCTTTCAAAATGCATAACCACCTGACCGCCGCACAGATCTCGAAGCTACTTATATCACTGAAGGGTCCTCGGAGGCCCCACAAATGTCCAAATAGCATTAGTGCTTAATAACACGAGCGAGATTGTTTTGACACGGTGTGAGATTTGCAGGCACTTGGAGGAGAGAGATGGAAGTAATGTTCAACTATTTTCGAAGGCAATTTGTTTCGTATCTTTTAAGCATAACAATTAGATTATAATAATTACTCCTGGTTTTCTGATGTCCCGATACTATGTTTTAATTAAAATAACACATCTGGATGGAATATTACACGTGTCCTGTGAAAGTTAAATCCTGTGAAAACACGTTAGCAGGAGATGTAGAGAAAAAGAGAGATGGAGCAGCCAAAGACTAGTTACATTTCTTTACAATTTTTTTATTGGAAGAACCTATTTTTTAGATTCAAGTATTTCTAAATTTAATTCCGTCTTAGAGCTGATACTGAGACACTTGGGCCCATGTGTCCTAGTTTCGTAGTAACTGGTTGATCGAGTTTCGCTTAGGTTCTAACGAATTTTCGTCGAGATGATATCCATTTAGAAGGATTTATTGCTTTCAAACCTCTCGAGCCTGTAACAAGCTTCATGAAATCATTATATGCTTTTTAGGAGATATATGTATGTATTACTCGTAAAATTTTCCATATCTATTCACTACTTTGCCAGTGTAGTATATAAAAAAGTACATTGTTTAATTTAAATGCTTCAACTATATTAGTGTAATGTTGCATCGAAATTTGATTAGTAATTTTAAAAAAAGTTTTTATAAAAGAGCGAATCATACAAACTTGTACTTTATAAAAACAGTAGGAAGTTACATCACACGACTAAAAAGACATATGTTTCTCTAATTACTACTTAACACACTGTAAAGCGCATTGGTGAGCTTTTAGAAGGTAATTAGTGAGAGCTCGAAAGCCATTGGCTAGTTCGCCAAATTCCGTTATCTAAAACCACCGTGTGCATGTTTTTACAGTCGAACGAACCTTATCAGGGACATAGATTATTTCCTGAATTGCAAATTTCGCTCTGTTACGGCCTTGCAAAGTTTTAAACGGCGTTTTCGGTTTTCAAATGCTTGTGTTACCAAACGTTTTTAATTTTTTGGTATTTTATGTTTGACGTAAATTTGTTCTGAAAATTTAACATTGTTTTACCTGATTGTACTACAGTCGCAACAAAAAGTTATCTACTCATCACCTCTTTATGTTTACGTATTAAATCATTTGTATAATTTGTGATGTGAGCGATGCTTATAGGGTTGTCAAAGAGTAAAAAAGCACAGTTACACATGGAATCACTAAGTCCTAACGAGACTGCAGCAACGTAATTGCAGTACGCATAAATTATTATATAAACAACACAATCCTGCGAGCTCACTGCTTATTACTGCTCAGGATACATTTAAATTAAATTATAAACTTGATTACAAAAAGTGTTGCCCGTAATAAAAATAAAGGAGATCGTGCCGGCGTTTGTTAATGTTATGAAAACTTTTTATATGTTTTTTAATTAACCCTCCGCTGCTCGTTATAATTTTCTATCGTTTATTGTTGGAATATTTTATAGTTATTTTTTATATTGTAGATTTGGTTAAGTGATTGCTATTTGGTAGAACAACATGAAATATTTTTTATTTGCATAGTAGTGTAATAACGTTTGTGTACAAATGGTGTTTAAATAAGTATTTCGCATTAAGTATTAAAAAACAGTTCTAATATTTTTTTATCTGAGTTCATTATTATTTCTGTTTCTTTTTTATTGATAGCGCTATTTTCAATGTTATTTGCTCGTCTATAGATATATAGTGCAAACATATATAACATGTTTACATATATGTATGTAGGTATGTCTTGTAGTTTATCCAGGATTCCTGAGACACGGTCCGTTGGCTCGTTAGCCTGCCTTATGACATTAGCGGTCTACAGACAGAGCTTATCCGGACTGTCGGACAGTCAGACAGCCGCTTAGACCACGAGAGACAAGAGACAAGCTACTTAGGAAATACTACACATGTCATGTATGAAATATTACTGTTTTGTTTTATTTCGTTTGATCGGGACGGCTATAAATGCGTGACGCATTTTTGTAATGGTGACGTCGATAATATGACGAATATTTTTTTTTTTTATGTTTATTGCTCACGTTTAGTTTTATTTTATGGTGTTTTAGACTATATTTTTTGGCTTTTGTGTTTATCGTCAGTACTTGTGATTGATTGACAAATGTGAAAACATAAAGTGAATAAAACTTATACTTTATAACTTTACTGTAAGTGAATTGCTTTACTTTTATAAATACGAAGTTGACAAAAAATATGCCGATGACAATACTAATAAACGCCATATTTTAATAGTAGTAGATTAATAGTTTTATAATACTACAGTATAGTTACCTATCATTACTTTTGTCAGAATATTATACTAAAAATACATTTACAGAATAAATACTAAAAACGTTAAAAAAGTAGGTAAATTTAGACTTCCTTACAGAATTTCATACTTCTACACAACTAAAATAAGTCTGAAAAAAAAATCCAGTAAGACCATGAATGAAACTCGAGTTGCGAGAATTTCTATGCTAAATACAGGTCAAGCCGACGTAACCGCGGTAGTTAGTATCTAAGTAGAGCGTTTGTAAATCCTGCAATGTGGCTCCTTGGCTCGTTGGCTTGTCTCGTGATGTTAACCGTGTATGCACAGAGCGCGTCCGGTCGCTGCGACCGTGTCAGATAGCGTGAGGGTTAAAATTGTAAGAAAAATGTGTATCTATTGTAGAAAATTTACTCGATACAGAATGTTACTTTTATAAATAAGATATTTAAAATATCTTTGTGTTTAAATTATATTGTTTTATTTTTCACGAGCATTTTATTTTGTAAAATTGTTCTTGAAATATATAAATCGTTGCCGATCTTCAGTTTATGGAAATTGATAAAACTATTTTATTATATTTCGTGAAGTAATCGATCGACATAATTAACTTTTTACATATGTAAAACGATAATTATTTACCTTTTCCTAACAAGTTTTAATAAAATTGAATTTAAAGGTAATTTGTTCCTATAACCTATATAAGTATTTCCTACTAATTTATCAACATTTCTAGATGTTAAACATTATACAACTTGACTCTGCCGAAGTAAGTAACAAGATTAGTGGCGAATTTAATCACTAAGTGGACGTCGCTTCGTGCTCTGAATGCGTAATGGTCGGACCATGGTCTTTGGTCATTTAATTGGACCAAATCAGTAATAATTGAACAATCAGTTACGACCAATAACGATTACAAAATGTCACAAATCCAATTTTAAATCAGGTTAATTGAGTTTGGGTTAACATTTATATGAAAATAGGAATTTTGAAACAAAAGAAGGTTTTGTTGTGATTAAAAAAATATTAACGATACCTATTTTTAATTATGTAGTAAAGTAATGACTTCAAATAAAGTATTCCTGATATAACCCTATTATTTTACTTTCTTTAAGCTTAAACTTAGTCATTGTATTTAGAAATCTCTTTGCATATATAATAAAATTCTTCAAAATAGGGAAATTTTTAACCTTTTCCATTGATTTCTGTGCAAAGGTTAGTAAAATAGCGTTAGTAGTTATTCCTAAAAGCTAGACTTAGATAAGATTAAAATTCGAGAAATGTCTTCGCGAAGACTTTTACAAACACTTTTGAGTCGTCACTTTACGAAATCTGTCATGTCAGCTCTACGTGGAACCACTACGGAATTTGAATTTGAATTCTGTCGAGAAGAGTCTGAAATAAATTGTTACATTATTCTTTTGAGTTGAATATCTTAAGCTTTGCTCAATCGTCTAGTTTTCTAAATTGGTTGGCATCTAAAATTATGGCTTCATTTTATGGGTCGTGTGCCATACCTACTGACTAAAACGGTTTTCAAAAAATGACAATTAACGCAATATGAGGTAATTTTTGTGATAAACTGTTTGTTTCCATATTCCAACTCCTCTCATAGTCGCTCTTGGAATTAAAATAAATAATAATTAATGGTTTATATACATTATATTCTAATGACTTCTAAAAATAGCACAAGGAAGGAAAATAAGTAGGTAAAAGATTGTTTATTTTTATAGGTCACGTTTATACGAAATATCACTTGTTGCTCGATGGTCGCTAATGTTATTGAAGTGAGCGCTGGACCGGAAAATCCGTTTTCCATATTAACGACCCTGTCAACGCGGAGATGAAAATAAAAATTAGGATTTTTTCTTTTTGTTAAGTTGGGTTGATATGATCCGACCATCGGCAGGTGGAGGGTTAGATGTCTATTTTTAGTAATGTTCATACATTAGCAAGTTTACACTATAAATTTTTCAGTCTAAAATTAATTACTTATCCATTACATTCAATTTAATTTTTAAACAATTAATTACATGTTTCAAGGACATTATCGTCGATATAGGCGAAAATGCATGATTTTTATTACTTACAATACTGTCTACTAGTGAAATTTTTTGAATATATATTTTAATAAAAATTGTTAATATATCCTATAAATAAAAAAAGCGTTTTAAAAAAATAATAATATAAAACAAACATTCAAAATTCAATGACACACCTACCATATCATATTATCAAATGATAGACCATTATAAGAATCCGATAACCACCACAGAATCTTTTCAACCTCATCTCACTCGAGCCTGTCTGAGCTAATAAAAGATTAATATCTCCAAGCCATCGTTAAGAGTGCTCATTAGCGGCAGATCATCAGTTGTCTCATTAAATACAACCAATTAGTGAGCCCCGACGATAGGGTACTTAGCCACTGGAAGTTACTGTGTCTTGGAATAAATCCATACTTGCAATGTGGAAGGGATGGGCAATAAAGTCGGTTAATTATGAGAATGTTATTTAGAAATCAGAAGACGTTTTACGGGTTAGCGGGAATGTGACAGAGTGACAGTATTGTCATACTAAATAGCATATTAGATTATAAAATTACATATTCCAACTAATTAGATAGTTTGATCACGTGTAGACTGATGAAATTAGAAAAAAACGTTTGCTTGCTTGATTAATAATCTACTACTACTAATAATTTATTTAAAAATCATAAATACGTTTTCAATTTTTTTTTCTAGTTAGGTACATAGCTACTATATTATTTACAGGCTTTAAAATATCATTTTACGTACCCACAGAACGAACTACAGCATTTAATTATGCAGTAAATACCAAAATAAATAAGACTGTGTTCACCAAGAATATCTAGTGTTAAATAAATATTGTCTTTAGAGATGACGAAGTGGAATCCAGTATAGTCGAGCTTAATAAAGAGAGAAAAAAATATATAAGGGATTCTGCCATCTTCGTAAATAACTTTAGCTTAGCTAAGCTTATCTTTTACCGCAATCGTTATCATCGACGAGCGTGACTCGACTTCGTTCCAATGGAACATTAACGCGAATTATTCTGCGAATTTATTCCAAGAGTCTTCGGGGCTCACGTGAATTATCGAATCTATTCCAAAAGATTCAAGCCTCGAGGCTTTGTAGGTTGAGTTTGTTCGCAAATTGGTAAGCCTTTTTGAGGATTAACGCCTTTCAATTAAGTGTTTTATTGGTGTATTAGATTGTTTTTATACTTTTTGCCATTAATTTAAATGGAGTTTTGTTTATTTATGTAATTTTATGGCAATACTATTATGTCACCTTTTACATCACCGTTATTTCTTTTGAACTTCCGAACTTCCATGTTTGAGCAATAATATCACATAATATATTGTGAAGTAGATAACATTTAGTTGTCTAATGGTACCGATGTATTCATTGCCATTTGTGTTTAGTTATGAACCAAGATTATTGTTGTTTTTTCGTTTATTATTCTGTATGTGCTATTTGATTTTCCTTTCGCGCTTTTTGTCACAACAACCTCTAAGATTTAAAGCAGGCTTTTTCAATACTCAGACAAAAAAAATCCAAAATTATGCACCAACCTTGCCAACACCAGTGGGTTCCTTCACACCGAGTCGTCTCAGGAGTGCAGGTGGTGGGGGAGGAGGGGTCCTGTGCAGCGCCGCGCTGAACCCTGAGGAGGCGGTCTCCTCCTCTCGCCTTCTGCGCTCCCGGTGCGGGGAGCCGCCACTGCATTTTGTTGATCTGGAGCAAAAATAGAGGTAATTTAAAGTATAGGCAGTTAGGTAGATATCAGATGTGTCGGTAAGGTAATTTTGGTAGAATACATTTCACATAAGTTGAATTAAATAGCAACCTGATGGTAAGAGTAATAATAGTGTATATAGATATATAGAGCAATAGATTGAAAGTACTCTTTCCATCTATTTTTTTATAGTATAAGATCGTTGATAAAAAATAAAACCGCTGTTACATGTTTTGTTTTTATCATTTCCGTATCAACTGTATTCACTAATGTAATCTTATTATTTTTCAAAACAATCAAACATCAACCCTATCAAGAACCCCAATCAATTAACAAATTCTCTAGCAACCGTGCGTGATTCGAGCCATTCATGAACTCCAACGTAATGAACTTCCGAAAAAGAATTGTTACAAATCGTCCAGAAACAACGAAAATGAGAGGCGGAGTAATTTAAAACGCAGTTCATTGAAAACGGAAACCCGGAATAACCTGACGACCTGACGGAGTAACCCCTCAAGAATTCGGCGCCGGGATAAATGGACAGTACGTGACAACCAGGGCGACGTTTTTTACATTTTTCAAAAATTCGCTCCGCGTCAATACCATGGCATAAAGCCTTTGAGCTGATGGATGGTGTCTACGTGACTCCTGGCGGTACGTATTTTATTTTAATGCCCCCGTCGCTGTCGGCTTAAAATTGAAAATTCTCTCAGCATATCCGACTAGCGTATCGACTAGTATAATATCATTTCGTTTCGGTCTGAAACCCCTCGAAATATGTTATCGATATAGCGTTAAAATTGTTGAAGTGTTGAATAGTTGAATGGAAACCAACATATTCTATCTACTTTTCATATTTTATTAATGGTCTTATTAATAAAAACATACACGCGACGTGTATACAACATACATAATTTAAGGAGAAATTATTTTTATGTCGCTACCTCGACCTAGATGCAAGTTCTAAATGAAATGCACATTAATTTCAAACATTGTATTTCTAGGCATAGTTCAAGTTCTTTGGAAGAAAAAGATAATAAACAACCATGGCATAAATTATGAAAAAATATGCGCCGCATTTTAAGTATTTTTTTTTAACTAATACTAAAACTGATTTGCTATTTATACAAAACGTTTAACACGTATGTATAAAATACGATCCAAAAAACCTACACCTGAAAGCATAACTCATTATTTGGTCAAAGCCGGACAAGGCATGGCACACATAGCGTGCCGTGTTCGCGTGACCGGCTCAGTTTATTGTGTTTAGGACTATTAACATTCCTATAGGGGAATGTTTAGATAACTCTCGACGTGTCTCGCCCTTCGTGTCTCATGTGTGCCCAATAACAGCGGCCCTTCAGGCACTTATTGATATCCGTTGTATTGATTGTGCTTTGTATTGAGTTTTTGTTGGTGAAAAATCGTGTAGTCCTGAAAAATAGGTGTGTTACAAATGCAAAATATAGTAAGTAGTAGTTTTTTTTGGTTATGTAAAAATGTTATAGGTTACAGTGTGTATAGACAGGAAGCTAATTGAAAATATCGTTATGGAAATATAGCATAATTATGTTAATAATAATCAAAAGAGACATTTTAGTACAAAAATCACGCATCAACTGGAAGAATGTAAGTGAACTTTGATAGAATATCTACGGTATTAAAAATAATTTTTATATTATTTGTGTTAAAATTAGTTAAAAATATTTAAGTATGCTTTTTATACGAAGTTATGTTTTAAACAGTTGCTTATTTTACTGTGTTATGAACGCCACTAGAGTGCACTTTGCTAATAAATAACAAAATTGAAGTAGGTACATTCAATTACATTTCAATGCAATGAATTACATTGCACCAAAAGACATTCAACCATAAACTATTCGGAACGCTTATAATTTAATGAAAACGTACATTTTAAAATATTTTGAGTACATGAATTTCTTTCATTCCACGCTGAGTTCCACGCGAACCAGTACTTTTCAACTAATTAATTGCCGGCATGATTAATTACTAGGTTTCGCGTTTGTTACGTTGCTGTAACCTGGGTCTTAAATAACAGAACACTATCCCTATCGCCTTTCAGTAATACCAGAATGCAACTGTCAATAATTACGTTTTCAAAGAGAAATATGACATTGTAGATACTTCCGTAGATAGCTAGAACTGTTGCCATACTTGTCTGATTTTTATTCATTTTGTACATAATTTTGAGCTAATTTTACAGAAATAATACAATATAAATAATAAAAATGAATATAATATCGACATAAAAAATTAAAAAATTGACACCGATTTATGAAAATGGCGAAGATATTGACGGACATCTGTATATAAAAAAAACTTGCTCTTGAATTGAGAATCTTTTACATTTTAGTGAAAATATACTGAAATGCAATAGCGATAGTTTCCCATGATCGGAACCTTGTTTGCTAATTGATTAAAACGGCAGAGAATGTTTACCATTCAGTCGAATGGCGTGTACTTTTTCCATTATATCCATTTACAGAAATATTTCACTCATTACATACCCTTTCACTTCGAAGGGAATAAATTTTGAAGTTAAATTACTGATTAGGCCGTAATGGGGTCATTTACTTGATTTGCTACAATGAAACTGTTATAAAACTAATTTTGTGTAAGCTTTTAGTGGTTCGACAATTAAATTTTTTACGTATTTTTGTCGTTGAATGTTATTTCAGCGGGTTTTTAGTGTTATGGTGTAAGGTTATTAATGGGTTTTTCGTTGTTTTGGTGACCTGGTGAACTTCGTACTACGGTCAGTAGAATATTCTACGAAATATCATGGCACTTATTATATAATACAATATTTACCGAATTCGATCTTTTCAATTTTCGAATGATTCTAGTCTTTTGTTATATTTTTAACCACTCTAAAAATGTTTAGAATAAAATAAATCAAATCTTTCTAGCCATATTCGAACCGTTACTATTATTACCAGTACAACAGATACTATAGGCTAGGCTATTTCCTCCAACAATTGCAAACAATTTAAAATTATGCATTATAATTTATATTATAAATAAAGCATGAAATCAAAAAGATCTTCTTTAACTATTTATTTAACTTATTAAATATGGGCCCAATATTTTTTTTTTTGTTTATTAAGCAAATTTTTATTATTAGTCATATATGTCACCTAATCTAGCAAACTACAGTCAAGCATGTTCGCTCAAGTCACAACCACACAAACATATAGCTCCAAACGCTATAATTCGTGAGCAACTGACGTCGAAGTTGGTAATTGACATACGATTGATAGATCCTTCGAGAAAACTGCTCGAGAGGCTTTCCAACTAGTTAGGCATTTATCAATTAAGAAACGTTGGCTATTAATCTATTGGTTGCTAGTTGACTCTCGCGATTTTACTTGCATTAAAGTATACTTGCTTGGGTCCTTATTCTCTATGCCAAATCAAAACGTATTTCTATGTTGAAACACGTTATTGTCTTAAAACTGTATTCCCTATGACATTGTGAAATTGAAATGTTACGTGGCGCGTTCTATGCTGTCAAATAAGTAATTAAGAAATTAATAAAAAATAAACCGGTAACCTTTTTTGAAAGATTGTTAATAGAAACGGATCGTGCCATCTCCAAAAAGACAAGAATATCATTATCTATGCTATTCCTTACGTTTTTTAGATTGTTTAACGAGCACGATATGACGTCATCCATTTTGGGCACGTTGCGTTTCGTGGCATAGAGAATACGGGCCCAGTGATGAAACAAAAGTACAAAAACAGAAGAAATAAAACTTCAGCACGAGCGTGTTCACCAGCGACACTCAAAAATACATGAAATAAAGCCACTATTCCATATAAAACTGTAGCTGGTCATTTATTATTAGCAATTTCGAAGCAATACATCTTCCTTCCCGACGGGATTCTTTCAATTATTTGTTCGTGCTCGGGAGACCAGCGATAAATTCTTAATTGGGGCAGCTTCGTGCCACTTGTTGGTATACTGACCAGCCAAGAAACTCGATAATTTTCTTCTAATATGTATTTTTATTTACCTGTTATATCTGTATTGAAAACTTCTACTGATATCATTGGGTTCCGTACGAAAGCATTATATATTCATTCTATAATTCCTAATCTTTTTTTGTGGTTGAACTTAGCTGTAGTCTAAAGACTAGTGGTTATCATAATTGGGCTAGCTCGACTGGTGTGGAACTATACTTTCGTAGAAAAGATGAGATATTTGTTATTTTTATATAACGTCAGTAGATATGGACACTGTAAATTCTCCAGCTATCTCAACGCTTCATGAGATAAAACTCCTGACAGATATCACAGCAGAGGCTTAATAATATCCAAAAGGTAAAAATAATAACCCTTCGTAGAAAACCCAGAAAATAATGTTAATTACAGATAAATTAAAGATGAAAGGGATTATACACATAAGATTCCTTATCCATAATTCATTTCGTGGCGAGGTCTGCGTTTACCTTGATTCGAATGGAAGCCAAGAAGTTGCTATATAGTGAAAATTGTTATGTAATGATGACTCTAGATTAAGTGATGTGTTATAAAAGTTATATAAGGTAGTAACATACGAATACGATGGCTTAAAGTGTAGTAAATATACAATTTTGAATTCTTTAACATTTGATAAGCCTTTAATTCTAGGCTTATAGTAGTGCCAACTGGGCGCATGATATTTTGCCACTGTCGCGCGGGTTGATAAGTTGTAATAATCTAGTCAATTTTGTCACTTATAAGTACCCACTTTATCGCGGTAAGGCCCGTGACGCACTCGTATTTACCCACCATTGTAACGTTCGATCCAGTAAGCGTCCAGTATTTAATTAAGGTTCTAACAGTTGTTATTTTATTATTATTATTTTTTTTTATAACTTCTCATTTAATTAAAATCATTGTACATTCTTACACTTATATTTATGTTATTATTATGAAGTCATATATCTTTACTTTTTTAATTTTTATAATTATATCACACTTTTCACTACCTGCGACGTGACGTACGCAATTCTTGGCGGCCACAGAATACCAGCGTTGAAACTCATTACAACGATGATTTTCAACATATATGCTGAGTGGCTTACCAATTTGGGCGTCACATATTGTTTTGTTTGTTTATTATTATTTTTTGTTTTTATTTCGTTTTTGTTCTTTATTGTTTTTAATAAATATTCTTTTACATGTAATATGAGTGTCCAAATAAAGGTGTTTTTGATTTTGATAATATTGAATGAAATAAATATAACAAAGTCAAAGTTGAACCTATAACCTTGAGAGCTTTTAAAGCTTCAATATAAAGTATTCTTACAATAGCTTATTAAGCTTAAGTTCAAGAACTTAAAGTGCAAGGTCGTGAATATCTTAGAATTGTGAACCAGATGGTACATTGCACCTGTTGGCGTTAAAGGTCAGGAGTTCGATTCTAACTGAAGACTATATATAAGTTTGAAAAGTATCTTCATAATCTTGTCTAAGACTACCTTATTTTGAATATTCTAGCTATTGCTTGCAGTTTAACTATTATCATTTTATATTGTGTCTATCAAGTCATGATCAAATTAATAAAAATAAAGCAATATTTAGTGATATTGTCACCGATGAAAATCTTTTGACTTTTCTCATAACAATGTTTGAATTTATTTACAAATTTTTTGTTCAGATATAATGTCTGTTGAAACTTTTTTGGTCATAATGGGTGCCTTCCATTGAAAAAATAGCGTTTGACTGACTAAGTAATAGGCAAATATAAAATAAAAATTGATTTAAAATAATAAAATTTGGTATAAAGGAAATAGAAGCAAAGGGTTTTAAACCGCATACAAAATAGCGAATTACCTTTAATGCTTACTCAGATTTGTTTTATTATGTGGGAGCATTTTATTTATACTATATAATTTATTTACATACAATAAACATAAAGTAAATATGTGCATATAAATTATGTATGTATGTTGAATACTAATGCATGGATGTAAGCATCACCCATATCCTAAATAAAAAATTGTTTCACTCTACATATTTATAGAATGCACATATGTATGTAAATTATTTCCTATGTATTCTATATTTAACTTTATTTATTTATTTAGGTTACTCACCTAACACACAATAACAAAATATAAGTTACAAGAAAAAGAACTAAGTATAAAAACATTCATAAATGGTGCCAGAATTATGGGTAACACCGCATTTGTTTATCAACGC
>DVXP01000780.1:0-17880 GCA_018235645.1 Junonia grisea | reverse complement strand
ACCATGACGGTCTCACAGAAGTTGACTACGGCCTCCCACGCCGATTCCCTGCGTAGCATCGCCGACACGACTGCTCGTAGGAAGAGATTTCGCCCGATTTCCTGGACCAAGACCTGCCGCTCCGCTGTCCACGCGGGATACGATCTCTAATTCTTATTAATCTTAAATATATTATTCTGTTATTATATCGGATTGTAAAAAGGATTGTAAAAGTAACGCATGTTGTAACAATAAATTTCATTTCATTTCATTTCATATCTGCAACAACAATTTATCATTTTAATAAAAATAGACAATTAACAATACAATTAACGTATTTAAATGTGAACAACTTTATCTTCGGATGAAAGCCTACAAATTATTTTTGTCGATATTAACGCCTGCAACAAAATCTTTAGCAATTAAATTGAAATGCAAAATAATTTCACAAAAGTGAAACGTCTTAAGGACAAATTAATAAATAGCTGAGTAGAACAGTTAATTAATTAATATCGATATTAAGTAAATAACTTGTGTTTCGTGGGTTCAAGTTAATAATTACTATTAATCCTAGTACGATTTATTTATTTATTTATTTAAGCACACTTACAACATACATATTACAAACATTTATATTAAAATTTAGAATTTACATTAAAGTCTGTAATGTCCGTCAATTATATTTACATTTACCTAATATTACTAATCGTACCTACCAGTAAGGTTGTTTTTATTGGGTACACCAGCCGAAAATATTTATTATATGCAAAGTATAATAGATAAGAAGATTTTAATATCCTGTATATCCAAGGGAGTAACGATCAAAATCAAATAGGAGTATAGCGGAGTTCATTAGCCAACTTTTTGATTTTTTATACCTAGTGTAAAAGATATATTGATTTTAAATTAGGAGCGGGTTTCATATCGATAATTCAATAAAACAATTCATTATATCATAAATAAATTTATTTTTCATTTTTTACAATAAAACTAAGATTATATACATAATGCGTTCTGCTTTTTTCGAAGATTTTCGTTTTCGAGTTCGAGTCTTAAATAAGTCAAAATTTAAAAACTTACAAAAAATTACCCGATCCTTAAAATCTATTATTATTACTACAGGCAGTGACAAGCAGTAAAGCTTTGAGTTGTTAAAATAAGTTATTTTATTAATTATATTAAATTGCAATAGTTTCACGATATCCTTTTACGATTGACCAAATTTCTCGACACCCAAAAAAAAATATATTATATTTTTTATCAGTATATTTTTCATACTTTCTTTATTATTTAAAAAAAACTATTGGAGAACTCAGTTACATGTCTCAACAATTTCTGTTAAAAATTTGATTAATATATTCGTAATTCCAAGCAGAAAAAATAACGGAGACAAGATAAATCAGTTGAATAAACATAAGCGTCAACTAAAATACTAAGCAATTATATTTTGGTGCAACCTTTATTATAACCTTTATTATAAACTAAAAAAAAACAGCGACGTTAAACATATTTATAGTTATTTTTTAAATAGACACTAAACTAAATAAATAAAAGCAAGAGGAATGGACGGTTTACCCAAGCACGTGCGTGAATGGCACATGTTTTAAGACTTAATATTAATTATACTAAAACTAATGCATCTGTACATTATATTATTAACAAATCTTTTATTTTATTAGGGTTTTATAAGATACCTTTGTCCGAAGCTTCTAGTTAAAATCGAGCATTAAATAACGTTTAGGAAGATGTTATAATTAATTGATTAATTTAGATTTTTTATATAATTATTTTTGATAATATTGAAAAGATTATAGCCAAATAAAAACCTAATCACGAACATTTTAAATCTTTTCAATAAATGTTTTTAAATTATAAAACATTGGAAAAGAGTTCAAGTAAAGAAAGTCCTACGGGAAATGGATATGTCTCCCCCTAAAAACGACATTACCAAAATGTTTTACTCGTAGCATGAGTACAAACAGTCTTCAAGCATCAATACAAATTTCATATAAATCCTTACAACTTTGTCTTTCACATAATACCCATTTACTAAGCTAAAAACGAAACAAAATTGTCAATTAAGCCCTCTTCTCTATCTTTCACTCACAGTTACAACATTATCAACTCCATAATCTATACAATCCAAACATTTGGATTCTCTTCAAAATCCATCAACAGCCATCTTTGTCTATTCGATATAATGAATTCCTATCAAAACGTAAATAAATTTGGCAGTTACATTAACAAGAATCACTTAACTAACAAATTTGGTTTCTCTAACAATAACCCATTCGTTATCTACAACTTGACGTGAGGCTCCTAATTTATTGTAACTATTTACATTTGAGCACTCTCAACACATAGTGCGTACTATGACACTTTCGGAAAAGTTTCGAGTCCATGGCAGTTTATCCCGAGCCGTTTGTGTAAACGTCCGACGCGGCCCGCTGGCCAGCTCGTATGACACTTTGAACAGTCTGCGCTGCACCCTGAAAATGGAAGTTGTGAATCATTAGATAGGTCGCCTGATGTGGTTTTGGTTTTTTAAGGTTGACTGTGATCTTACTTCGAGACAAAACTACGTATGGGGACGTCGCGATCTTTCTTTAATATTATATTCGCTTAGAATTTACCTGATAAAGTAACTCTGACTAAATTTGACAAGGGATGGATATAAAAAGGATTTGAATCCGAATTTTTAGTTACATGATGATTACATTTTTAATAAAATGTTGATTAGTAAAAATTTAGTAACTGATGATGTTTATTATAATGATGTCAATATTAATTGCCAATGTAACTTACGAGAATTTCATAAAATCCTGAAATTTTAAAATAAATAGGTACAATGCCAATTGTAACTTATTATAAACACTTTACAATTCATTTATTTTCAAACAAAATATTACCTGAATTGCCGCCCCCAAAAACTGCGAGAACGCTCGAGTAACATTAATGGCCGCTGACACTAATTGACCCCTGCCTGGGCCTTGTTCTGTCGTCACGACACTGGGGGGCTCCAGGGGTATCTGATAACAAGTCAAACAAATAAACAAGTAGACGAAGAAACACAACAAGAACAGCATACGGAAGCTAAGAGTTAAAATCTTTTAGAGCATAGAAATTTGAATGAAAATGTATGAAGTAAAATGATAACATTTCGAAATAAATATAGTATAATGCTATCTATAAAAGTAACGATGATAGTAATATTTATAATAAACATATATATACAGTACTTAGAGTTAAGAGCAAGTGAAATAAAGCTTTTAGTAATAACATGGATGCATGCAAATTAAATCTATATACAGGATGAAATAAAGGGTAAAGAACGAAAATACACATGTTTATGATATTAATGACAAGTTAGTATTTACATGTCCATGTTTGCATAATAAAGAAGAAGATATTGGGCATTAACGTCTTAAGCAAACCGGACGAAAGCTTAGAATGCAATATTTTTTTTTATACAGATGTTTGTAAATAAAATTGTTAATCACATGCAGAAACATATATTTACTCACCGACATTTATACATATATACACAACACTCACATTATTTACATATATCACACAATGTATTAACACTATGATTAAAACTTTTACATATACCTACATAATACGTCATAGATATGTAGCGTTTTTTTGGATAAATGATAAGGTTTACTTTAAAAACATAAATAATGGAACGAGGACGATGAATCTTAAAGGTAAGTAAGAACATTTACAAAGTGCGCACTTTATGTTTGGGAACAATAGTGAACAGATAACGTGGTCCATTGTGAGTTAAAAACGTAGCTGAAATTCGTGATATGTTGGCTATGTTAGTAACAATAAGACACTTAAGCGGTTCATCACGATTTATTCAAATTGTCGAATGTATTAAACATCTAAATACAACAATATTTACAAGAATTAAATTTTTATAAAAAATTTTAAACAGCGATCATTTTTAAAAAGCCCTCAAATGATTTTATGATATGGTTCACAAAGGAGGCGTTGCAAAACAAACACATGATCGATAAGCAAATAAAGCAATTTTTTTTTTCGTTTAATAAATACTTAATGAACTTAATATAAAACTAATAATTAATCACGAGATTCGTATAGTTCTCCGACAATTGTTATTATAGGAAAATGTTAGTTTGTAACTAAATACAATTTACAAACGGATGGAAATAAGGAAACTTTGTCGGAAGCTTATATACGTACATCTCGTATATGTACATAAATTTCTACATATTTACAATTACAATCTGTACAAAACTAAAAAAAGATGCCTTAGATTAAATCATAAATAGCTAACTACAAGTAAGGCAAAATTCTCTTACTTAATTAATTTAACCTAAGGCTATAGGATCCTCCACCTCATCCCCAATCACACAGCTTTAATAAAAGAGATGTGAAACCCACTCTATTTGCTTGCGGCCTTTCGTCAGCGTTACCAACGAAAGGTCCAGAGCCAAACCAGTTGACTCTGGAGCTTGTTGCTGCAGATGGTGTTACAGAAGGCCTGGCTGATGGAGCAGGTCCCCTGTTAGGTCTGGCCACCTCTGGGCCAGGTGCAGTTTCTCGCCACTGCTGCCACAGCCACGCGAGGCCATCTAATATTGGCCTTCTTGGTGCAGGAGGTGGCGGTGGCGGTGTTGTTGTCCTCCTAGCCTTCGGCGTCACTACCACTTGGTTGAGTAAAGCCTACGGTGTTACAGTTTAGCTGAGACTTTCGAATATAAATTATTATTATGTTATGTGAAGTTATAAAAAGATAGAGTTTGTAATTAAGGTATTAATTAGAAGCAAAAAAATTAATAAAGTGAATTATTTGAAGCTAGGAGGATAATCATTTGCAACCGTTTTATTAAAATGATAAGGAATTTACTGTATTATTTGTACTTGGAATTAATTGTTGACTTGTATATTTAATAGTTAGATATAGATGAGAAAATTAGAACTAACAGCTAGTCGAAGTTGCTCGTCCAAAGAACTTGCCGTTGTAGGTCCAAATCCTTGTTCTTTTAGCAACGCTGCTAGCAGCGCGTCATTGCTATTTCCGTATTCAGTGCTTAAAGAAATTGAAGATTTAGTCGCTTCAGACACCATCCCGGTAGGCTGTGCTTGATTCAATAGTTTTTTTAACGCCTCGTCAGATGATTGCCCTGTAATGTTACAAAATTAATAATGACATACACTTTCACTGTTATTCTAATTTGTTTTACTATTTCAATTAAAATAAATAATTCAAAAACCTGTGAGTGCTATTTTACTTCTTTGTGTTGTCGTCTCTTGAGCGTCTTGTAGTTTAATTAAAGTTTGTAATAATTGCGCATCATCATTTTCATTTTTTAACTCATCTTTAACTGCTATTTTCGCTCCGTAAGGTTTTGCTGTTGTGGGCTCAGCTAGATTGGCACTTGGTCTCTAAAATAAGGTGGAGATTATGAGTTGGGGGGTACAAATACACAAAGCATAAATAATAAAAATATTTTACTAATATTAGAACTCACATTAGTAGTAGCCAGTGTCGGTATATTGAATTTAGATGGATCCTGACCAGTCGCCTTTAAAAGTGCTTGTAATAGCTTTGTATCTTGTTCAAACTGCTTAATATCTTCTTCTATCGATGGTGTATTTAATGTGGTTGCTCTTGTAGTAGGACGTGTTGAAGTAGTGGTTGTAGTTCTAGGAGTTGTGGTAGTGGTAGGTCTGCTGGTAGTAGATGCATCACCTGCTTTTCCAGTTTGTATTTCATTTAAACTTCTTTCCACAGCCAATGCTATCACTCGATTAGCAAGAGCTGTTTCGGGATCTTCATTACTATTCTGTGTACTTAACACTGATTTCTGAAAATAAAAATAATAATTTAATATAATTAATATGTTGAATTATTTTCTAAATGTTTTGATAAATTATATCTGACTTCAATTGAAAAAAATTTATTAAACGGTTTTTTATAAGATGATTTTCGAGAATTAATTTTTCTGATCATTTGAATCAATTTAATGAATCGTTAATATAAATAAATTAGATATATTTTTAGTCCTACCAAATTCTGTAGAAAGAGTAAATCTTCTTCATCCGAAAATGTTGATGTACTAGGAATCTCAGTCGTTACTCGGGTCCTAGGATTTTGTGCACGTCGAGCTGTAGTCGAGATACCACCGATACTGCGTATGGTTGTAGATCTTTCATTGAAAGGTTGGAATGTAGTTGATATTCTAATTTCTTCTGTTGTTTGTTGCTGCGGCTGTAACGTAGACACAGTGACAGTTCTAGGTGTACTAGTTGTAAACACTGGTGACGGTCTCGTTGTAAAAATAGGACGAACATTAATAGGAGTCGTGGGATTTGATTCTATCGACGTCGTTAAAGGATTGGACGCAACTCTTACATTAGATGTTATTCCAGATATTATTGGTAAGCTGCCAGGGTTTTTATTGCCAGTAGCTTGGAGGAGAGCTTGTAAAAGTCTTGTGTCTTCTTGTAATTTTTTTAGGTCTTCATTAAAAGATAAGGTGCTTATTCTATCGGTTGTAATAGGATTAAATGTGGTCGTAGTAGTTGTAGGAGCACTTGTTGTAGTCGTAGTAGTAGTGGTGGTAGTAGTTGTAGGAGTAGTAGTTGTTGTTGGCTGAGTAGTTGTTTGGGTCGTAGTAGTTATAAGCCTTGTAGTTGTCGGAACAGAAGTTGTAGTCGCAGTAATTCTGCTTATGCCATCAAGGTTAGGTAAGTTCAGTTCTGCTGGATTACGCCCTGTAGCTAGCAAGAGTGCTTTAAGTAATTTAGTATCTTCTTCGAATTGTCGGATATCGTCTTCGATTGATCGTGTCGTTGTTGTAGTTGTTTGTTTGTTAAAATTTTTAATTTCACTAAAACTTTGTGTGCCACCTGAAAGAAGCGCTTGCAAGAGTCTCGCGTTATCATTTTGTTGATTATTTACCGGTATTTGATTGCTGTTACTAAAACTATTTAAAGTTTTAGGATTCCGCCCAATTTGCTGTAGCAATGTTTGTAGAAGCTCAGCATCTTTTTGATTAGAAGCTGCTGTTTGTAAAACATTAGTTGTAGGGCGTGTTACTGTTACTGTAGATGGGTCATAATTTGTAGTTTGAAGAGTTGTAGGTGACGTAGTTGTCAGAGTAAATAACTCGCTGTTTAGAGTCGTTGTTGCCACCGTGGATGGCACTACAGTCGTTGTTGTAGGTATCGTAGTCGTTTGTGCAGCTGTAGTAATTTGTTCCATGGTTGTTGATACCGGAGGTACTGTATTAATGGTTGAAATCGTCACAGTCTCAGAAATAGTTGAAGGTGAAGTTATCACTGTATTCGCTGTTGATAGAGTATTTTCTGGAGTAAAGGTTGACACTTCAGGTTGTTGGTTGTTTATCATTATAGATAACTCTGGAGGCATTGTAGTTGTAACTGTCGATTCAATTGGAGTCATTGAAAAGGCCTGAGTTGATTGATCGTTGATATTTACGTCATTTTGTACTGGCGGAGTTTGTGTACTAGATTCAGGTGTAGTAGATTGTATTATTTCATTATTTTTAGATAGTCTTGGCATTTTGGTAGATGCTAGTTTTAAAACATTAGATTCTTGTGGTGATACGGTTACTTCGTCGATAGGTATAAATTTAAATACAGTATTTCCATTTCCGTCATCGGGCCTTTCAGTACGAATCTGTTTTGTCTGTAATGAGATTAGATCAAATGAATAAAAAAGTATTTCTGTTGCCATATTCTCCAAGTGAATAATAAAAATATACGAAAGTACGAAGGAATACAAAGAACCCTCACCACTCACCTTTAAACAAATATCAATTTATATTTTTGTCTTTACCACATGCAACAATTCTAGTAATTTAAGTTATAGCATCAAATACTTGTATATCAATCTTTATTATCTACTTATAAATGATAATTAGTAAATTTTATAAAGCTTTAGAATATAAGTATGAGAATGTATTGTGAGTTATATGTAATGATTATACCTCCGGATCGATATCCAGTGTTAATATTCTTGGTTCACGAGTAGAACTTGTCATTGAGGATATGACCATCTCCTCTTTAGTGGCCGAAGATATGCTATTAAGCAGAATCTCATCGATAGAAGGTAACATTGTAGTTGTGCGTAAACTCAAAACATGCGAGGCAGTGCTTTTTTCAGCAGGCGGCTTATTTGTGGAGGTAGTTATACCCAATGAACTGCTATCTGTTATATTAAGTGCCGATGAAGAAATCTGCAATTACGAAATAGAAAGTTAAGCTTTGCAATGTTATTTTGGGTTGGGGTTAATGTGAAGGAGGCATGCTTAGCTTACCATAGTCCCATCACCTTCCCTTTTACGCCATCTGCACTATACACTACGCGCTGAAAATTAAGCCCCAAGCACAGCATTCAAGCTAAACAACGTAAAATTAATACCGTAGTTTGTAGGTTATTTACAGTGTCGGTAGTTAATTGGTTTTCCGATCCGTTATTTGAGGTGTCGTTGGAGGTCACAGTATTAGTGGATACTCGGATAGGGTTAGACTGCGGTCTGACAATGGCCGGAATGTTATGGATGGGGCTATATGGATTTCTTAAGCTCCATGGACTAATTGGTAATATGTCAATTTTTTGCATGATTCGTGGTACTCTAGTTCCATTAGGAAATTTTCGTATTACTGTGTTATTTGGTAGTACGCCGTAAATGATGTATGGACTCGCTTCTGTTAATGTTTCCAATGGATCATCGTTAGGATCTTTACGTACCACTGTATTGTTAGGAAGTATTCCAAAAATAACATAATCTTTTTTCGGAATAGGTGATGGAGTAGCAACGTTGATTTGATTGCTTGTCATATTTACACCGTTTGATATTGACTCATTTGTTAATACAACATTAGTTGTCGTTTCAATACCTGATGTAGATGTAGTCTCTAAATTACTTTCTGTCATTAAACCATTTCTTGTTTCTGATTCAATGTTAAAAGTAGTGGTAGTTGCTTCGTTATTGCTCGATGTTGAAGTTTGAGTCATATCTGTTTCTGCTACTGTTGTTTCAGATATTTCGAGATTACTTTTAAAACCTTCAATCATTGTTGATTCGGCTATTGTCGCAGATGTAGAACTAGGAAAAGCGCCAGCTATGTCACCAGCAGTTTGAAAAGCTGTCGTTTCAATTTCTTGTGAAATGGTGGAAACAGTATCAAGTGACAAAGGCGTAGTTGTCAATGAAATATCAGCTATATTTGTAGGTGCATTTCTGAAGGGATTGTCTGTCGTAATTACATTTATTGTAGTTTGAGAGGAAGACAAGGAAGGATTTGAGGAAGGAGTAGTCATTTGTGTAATAGTCGCCTGTGTTGTTGTTGAATCATCTTTATTGTTAAGTTCTAATGGACTGATAGTTGTTAACGTCATTGTATTAACGATCTCAGTCAAACGGTTAGAAAGAGATATATTGTTTGAACTGGAACTGTTTATCAGTTCAGTCAAAGGGGCATTTGCTATCTCGTCGTTGTGATTTCGTATTATATCTTCAATCATTTTTAAAACTCTTGCTTTTTTCGAAAGAATCCATAATTGGAGTCTTGATAATTGACTTGGATCTTCGATATTATCTATATCTTCTAACTCTTTTAATTGTAAAGATGATATTGGTGGTGTAGGAATCGATTTAGTTAAATTCACACTTGAATTGTCAGAGTCGTTAGACGTAAAGTCATTCAATTCAAAATTAGTTAGGAATGGAATAAGGACAGGTTTGTTAGTAAAATCATTATTTACACTTGGACGCAAACTTGTATCGCTATTTGTAATAACTGAATCTGTGCCTGGAGTAGTAACAGATAAAATACTATTTAACGTTGTAGGACTGGGTACGTCAACTTGCGCATCGGTCGTTAATATAATGTTGCTCTCAGTTGGCATAATTATTGGCATTTCTACAGTAACGAATGAAGATCTATCGGTTAGAGTTCCAGGCACAGGCTGTGTATCTTGGTTTTCAAGTGAAAAAGTATTTACAGCAAGGATTGGTTCTGTGGTTGTGATTGGTGATTCAATATTTTTTTCCGTGCTATTTACAATATTCATATTCCCTACATCTTGGAAGATATTTGTATTAAAATCATTCATTTTATCTTTATCTATAACAACATTTTCAGTATCTTTTATATCTTCCAAGCTGTAAGGTGTGGTATTTGGAATGGAGTCAAAGTCATCTTGGCGTTTTAAAGGCTTATTTAATTTGGGAATAAGGGAATTCAACAATTTTACCATATCTACTGAAAGTCTAGCTCTACTATCCTCATCCATGTTTTGAATGATATTTTTAATATTATTTGAAAGCATGCTAGTTAAATCCGAAGATACAATTCTTTTATTAGAAAATATAAGATCAGATACTGTGTTATATACCATTGTTGAGCTGTCAGTCGATGGCTGATTCGTAGTCACTACAGGAGTCGTTTTGTCTGTTGTTGGTTCAGTATCTGCGTATAACACTTTTATAGCGAAAGGTTTCCGTGCGGATACGGGGGTAGTAGGAGGAGGAGTGGGAGTAAGGGATTTTTGAGGTATATTTGAAGGAGAAGTATCCCTGTCCTGAAGATTTTGTGATGGTGTAGTGGTTCCCCCAGCCGACAAACGGTTAGACACATTTGGTGTAGATTTTTCAGTGGCCTGTACAGATTTAGCAATAGTGTTTACGTTATCCACTGACATAAAGGTGTCTTGACTCACGAAGCCCTTGACACTATTTACATTAATATTGCTACTCACTCCGTCAAATGTTTGTATTACATCGTTATTTGTGTTTTGTTTTTGCGATACTTCAGTTGTTGTTGAAATACGAGGTCTAGGTGTAGACGTAAGTATTTCAGCTAAAGCATCAAATATTGATACGGTAACTGAAGGTGAATGATGTGACGCTTCAACATTCATGACTTGTAATGACTTGGCCAGGCTTTCGGAAAGTCTTAGATCAGCAGATGTTAGTGGACTTCGTGACTTAGTAAAAGATATTGCGTTCATGTCCGGCCCTAATTGTATTTCTTCTCCCTCTACCTGAAATAAGAAGTCATCTCACCCATGAATTTAGAAAAAAAGTTTTGTGAACAATCACAGCAATGTGGAATTGAAAGTGAGATAGTATTGGAAAAAACAGGAAATTGTGCGTAGACCAAAGCCTCTTTATTACTTTTGGATTTTATTGAAGAAAGTAGAGTGTTGTAAACAATAAATGTATTAAGCAAAACCCATTGTGAGTATTGAAACAATATTTAAAATCAATACAATTTAATAGATTTTACTTAAAATTAGATACAATACTATTTTAATTCATAATTTTGTTATTGTTAAACTTTATAGTGCTATTTTGTATTTGTAAGCATTTGCAGTGTAAATCTTTTATTACGCGATAATTGTCCTACTAATTAAATTTTATAACATAAAAATGTAATAATTATTATCTGATTAATTTTTATATAACTTAAATGCAATGTAAAGTTAGACAGCCTAAAACTAATTAAGTTTAAGAGTTCCATAAATTTAATTACAATAGTGTAAGTATATGAAATGCCACCATGATTGTGAGGATAATGTTTAGTCTAAATGATGTCATTAACCGGTTCTAAGGCTGTTTCATGCAAGCATATCGGCGATGTTGTGTTTTGTCTTGACATCTGTTCTGTTGTAACATCAGAAAAATCCTCTTCTTCGAACCAGTTTGGCTCCTCTACGGACTTTGATAAAAGATGATCAGTCACGAAGAATTTCAGCCATGCCTTTAGCAATGAAAATAATTGTTAAAATGTTGATGAAAGCAAATGTTCATTGCTTTGACTTAATCATGATTTTGTTGCAAGTTTTCCAAGAATAATCGTTTATTATTTAAATTTCAATACCTAGAATCTATGAAAATAAAATAAAAATACTGTAAACTATGACATAAATGACTATACTTGGAATATGGAAGAAGCTGACAATGAAATGTGCAATATTTATTGTAACGTAAATTCTTATACTTTATAACCAATTTCATAAAGGGGCTTTGTTTTAAATTTTTAAATCTACAATTTCTTGATTTGAAAAAATAACTAATGTTCTCATTTTCTTTCCAAATAAATGTAAATTAGTAAAATATATATTTCGTATGTAAACGATTTCCTTTATCATACAAGTACAAACTCCACTTTTGGATTAAGTTATGATTTCATCCTGTTCAAAATAAGACCAATAAATTTGTTTTGCAGTATTTATATAACTGTTTAGTCAATATGCTCGTATATGTTTTTGAATTATTGTTTGATTATTTGTTGTGTTACTTACTGTGGATGATGTAATTGAGGGTACAGTAGGTTTGTAAAATGGTTTATCGAGGTATGACGCTCGATATTTAGAACTAAATTTATTTTTTTGTTTTTCTGGACCAGCTATTATCTGGAAAACGTTGGACAAACCAAATACATTATGCAACTGTTCAACTAAATTATTAAATTTTAATTATCTATATAAATGCATACTTACGCCATTTGATGAAGCCTCTGTTGTCTTTGAAAAAGTATCACTATATTTTCTTAAATTCCTTTCCTTAGGTTTCGGTGTCACAGGTGAAATATCATCTTTAGATTTTGTTGATTTTCGACCATATTTTCTGGTTCTAATATTTCTTATAGGTGTAACTGTAAGTTTTTCTTTAATTGGCGTAGGATCGCTACTACTTTTTTCTTTGTAAGTAGCATGATATTTTTGAGTGGTAGTTGTAACGCTAATTGGTTTGAATTCGCTCTCCTCAGGTTTGCTTAATATCTCATTTTCAGTGCCATTTTCTGTGGATTCTTTACTGTTTACGGTTATAATAAAGCTACTTCTTTCTTGTACGTTAGTAGTATTGGTGTCTTTAGATGTAGCATCCGTAAAAATTATAGGCAATTCTGCTGTATTTTCTGCTTTTTTCTCAGCTACTGTTTCTTCTGTTATACCCTTTTCACTTGATTCAGTTGTAGTTGTTGTTGTAGTCAGTACGTTACTTCTTAACCTTGAGTAATAGGAAGTCCTCGGCAGCAACTGTTTCGGCTTAAATATTGTTTTTACTTCATTATTTTTAGATGTATCAGGAAGTTCTGAACTCGTGCTGAAATTTTTTGAAGTATTTCTTCTTAAGTACAATGACGAACGAATAGCAGGTTTTTTAAAAGATATATTAGTTTCATTACGTTTTATTTCACTGGGATTTTCATTTCTTGGTGTTTCTGGTGTTGTTGATTTTACTTTTCTTTGAAATTTATAAGTTCTTTCAGTTCTTGGACTGGAAGAAGAAGCTGTAGACGAAAATGAGCTTGATTTTTTACTCCTTGGTATATAGGATCCTCGTAGACGATACTCAGATTTTGCCTTTGGTTGTTCAGGGGTTGGGGTTGTTTCTATTGGTATTTTTTCTTCAGTACTGCTTTCATTGTTATTAGCGTCCTTGTTTAGTTTACTGCGTAGCTGAAAGTCAGGTGTATTTTATATTATAAAAAATGTTTGACTAATAAGACTGATAATCAATATTTAAGAAACGGAACTGAATGCAAATTTATACAAGTACTCTAAAGTGAATTTTTATTGTGAGTGACAGTAACTTTGTTGTAAAATGTTGTTAAGAAAATGATATGTTATGAAAGTTTATTATAACATGATAAAGGTACTACTTATTTAAAAAGGTATTAAAATGTAAAATGAAATTATTTTCAAACATAGTAAAAATAGTACTGTCATGTATTAATAGGAAAAAAATGGACTTATTTAATATTGTTACCCGTGAATGTTTTTCTATATCAGGAGCCGTGATTATGGATTGTGAAGATGTGGTGTAAGTTTTAAAGACTTTTTGTGATGCTTTCACTGACAAACTCTCGCTGGTTGGAGAGCTGGCTTGAGTCTGAAATTTTTTTTCGTCTCTTTTAAATAATGGTTTCACAAATCAAATACATGCGATGTTAAAAATTAATATGGATTTTTTTTCAATTAAATGGTGGTTTGATGATTACATTGTTAGTATGTGGAACAATGTTAGTGATATGAAACAAACAGAAATTCTGTTGTAAGTGCTTATTTATTTGTAACTCGTATATGATATACAGTGATATTAATATGAGTGATATTTATGAATTAATTAACCATACTTTATTGAGGCTTTTCTACTCACCGATGCATTCTTAGCTTGAATCAATGCTTTAAAAGTTTCGGGATAGTTATCGTCTTCCTTAATCTCATCTGATACTTTTGATTTTTCTGCAGTCAAAGAAGATTTTGATTTATTTCTAGAAACTGGACGTTTGACAACTTTTCTTGTTTTTGCTGTACTCGAATTAGTAGAAACTCTTTCAGTAGTTTGCCTGACAATTCTTTCTGTTGTAGATCGAGTAAACGTTTTCACCTCTGGCTGACTAGTAGTACTTTCCCTAATCTGACTAGATCTCACTTCATTCGAAGTTGTTATACCTTCACCAGTTAAATTTGTATCCGTTTCAGATTGTCTTGTTTTATATCTTAATTTTCTTGAGTTTCTTAAGTCTCCAGTTCTCGCAGTAGTCGGTTCTTTAGGAGCGGTCGATAGCGCATTGGCCGTTCCTGAAACATCTAAATCCAACGCCCGAAAATTTGTACGTGTATTTGTATTAATACGTCCACGTCCTCTCGGAGTTGTCACAATTTCAATCGTGCGAATAGTTGAACTTCTTCTTCTTATTTGTGTGTTAGCGTCACTCTGTACAGTGTCTCTAGGTACAGTTTTTGTTATATCGTTGAAAGCGATATCCGTAAAATCCTTTTGTATCTTAGTCACAGACGGTGAAGTACTGGGTATAGGCGCTTGCGTTGTTTGAGACGATACAAATCTGCTGGTCTGCCGAGATCGACTTTTTGCTTGATTTTCTCTGTTCACAGTAGTATCGAAGTTTTCTTCATTGACCACGGGTCTACTTCGAGTCCGGCTGTTCGATCTTCTCGAGTCGAATCGGTCACTTCGTTCTGACTGAGACTGTGGTCTATCTGTTGTAAAAGCGGTAGCCTCAGTAGGCCTGCCTCTACTTCTCGTTCTTGAAACATCTCTTGGTTGACTCTCTTCTCGTCTTCTTGGAACTCTTGATCTAGACGTAGGCGAGACATCTTCTGATTTATTTGAACTCGTAGGACTTCTATCAGGATTTGGAAGTCGCCTGCTGACACGCGACGTGCCATCTACCTGAAATTAAAAAATAAATTGTTTTTACGACTGTTTATTACTTCAAAATCTTTGAAATAGTTATATGACGTAACGTAATAATAATTATTATCGAATTACTATTCTGTGAAAAACCGACATGGATTGGTATAAAAAATCCTTTCATATATCTTGAAAAAGAGTTCATATATTCTGAAATAAGTGTAATTGAATTTTAATTATTTTCTTTATACAGCATTCGATATTAAAATGTGAATAACGTTAACTGTTGCTGTTCGTGTTCACAAATTTCACACATGACGGCACTTTACGGAAACTATTGTACCGTGTCAATAGTTTCAACAGCGCAAGTAATACCAGGCCAGAAAACGGACGATTAAATATGAAATATCTGACCTAAATACGTATAATTAATATAAAATTATAAATAATTAACATCATAGATGTTTGCTTTTTTTTATGGTAGAGAAGCAGGCAGGTCATTTGATGTTGTTTGGAAGGAGACATTCATTTGTAGTAATACTATAATATGCCTAATTGTATGTATGTATATTGTATATAGGTATGTATGTATTGTATATGTGTATGTATTGTATTTATTTATATAATGTGTAATTTGTACTATTTTTATCTGATTCTGTACACCCCTACCATCCTATTGTCTCCTATACCAAAAGTTGCCTGGAAAAGAGCGCTGTTTTAGCGATAAGGTCGCCTCTTGTACATTTAAGTTTTTTTTATAATTTCTATTGTATATATTTTATTGGTGTACAGTAAAGAATATTCTATTCTATTCTAATTGTGAGTTTAAAGATTATAAGGCCTGTAGGGAAGAAGTAATACCTAACAATAACTGTCCACTAACATAGTAGTAAGTAACAGAACTTGCTTCAATTATTTTTGTTCACAGTGTTTAAATCGCAATAGATGTATAAATGAGACAGACATTTATAATTTTAGGTTTAATTATACGTTCAGCTATAAAAGCTAGGTGAACCGTATGTTTTGCTTTAAGTACATACGTACCTAGTACCTTAATACTCACTTCAATATATATTTTTTACATTAGAATCGATTTATTGAATCGATTAATTTTCAGCATTCACGAGAACTAGAAAATGCCTTGGATATTGATTTAAAATTATTAATTTTTTTGGGAATTTTGTAATTTTTCGGGCTAAAAATTAGTCTGTTCTAATCCGAGGTACCTACATATAATCTAATTGTTCCAATTTTCTGCCAGAACAGTTTAGCCGTTTTGTCGTGAAAGACCAACAAACGTACAAAATTTCGTATAAGATAATATCTATTAAAACGCATGCCTACGTTATTGTTTTAGTATTCTATAGAAATATATATTTTCAGACAGAAAAAACTGTCTCTATTCTGTTGTAGCTAGTGTATTTTTGAAATTTTTTGATATCATACTATCAGAAACTAACAGAAGGTTAACTTTTTAATATTTATGGATAAAAGTATCCATAATACTACATGCACAACTTTAGGTACCGTTGCGATTCAACAGATTTAATAAACCTTGCCATTTCAATAAAAGAGTTGCATCGCTAAAGTTGCAAAACAAATCGGTCTCATGACATTTTGAGCCCTTAAAAAAATCAGACAGTGATTTAAAGGTTACATTTCCAAGTAAGTATTATATACAGTACAAGTCTGCTACATGCATGTATTTAACATATGATTTTGTACTGTAAAATACCTAAGAATGTCCTTCGACAAAAGGCTATCTATATTATATAGTTAGATCATTAATTATTTAGAAAAGCCAACAAAAGCAAGATAATTAACGTAATTCTTATATTTCGAAATTTCTTACATATTCAAAAATATTACATCTTTAACATAATGTAAGTTCCGTTAACGAGTAAAGCTACATTTTTTTCTGTCTTACATTCGTCTGCGCTATTTCCTCGGCAATATTACCTAAGTAAGAAATATAAATTATTTTAGCTAGGTATTTATAAATCTTCTCTTGCCAAAAAAAATATATTCGAGTCATATCTGATTAGACATCACAAAAGCAGAATCCAATGCCACAAAAAACCTCAGTCAAAATGACAGACAGAATCAATTCATTTTTTCAGATCCGTGAAGGGTGCGTTATCCAGCTCGAAATCAAAGGTCGAAAACTGTGACAGTTTTATTAAGTACTAATCTAGATAAGATAATGTTCTAGATTTTAAATACACACCTGGACCATGTGTGTGTTACATTTAAACGAACTGCAGAGAAATTACACAAGGTTGCGCCAGAGGCAATGTCTATGTACCTATTAGTCAGCTAGCTCGATAATACACTGTTCTAGCGTCAAGATACGATGGCCGTTTTGACACATTAAAAAAGTGATGGGAAATGTAAATTTATTATCGACAAGAAATAACGAAATCTTTATATTTTGAAAAAAAAATTAATAAAACTAAAATATAAATGTTTAAATTAATATATTTTAATTAACTGAATAGTGGAATGAGAATGAAAGTACATACTTTACTATAGATAGGTATATGTATTTTAAACTATTTCAAGTACTGAAACCATCAAATTATGAAATACATATAACATTATCATATGTATAAGTAAATTCAACCAACTTGAAATGTCTGGACACGAGTCGAATTGTAATTAGCGCAGATCCGTCGAAGTAATGTCGAGTTTAGATAGATAGATAAACTACTTTATTGCACACAAATAA